>BPUM01000121.1:385000-570976 GCA_020521455.1 Prunus kanzakura
ATCATAAAATGAAATCTATATATATAAAGGAAGAGACCACAAATAGTGAAACATTAAAAACCCTTCAAATACCCTTGGCTAAGTAATTTGGCTAAACAACCATATTCTTTTGTTTTTTCATTTGTTTTCTTGTTTTTTAATACATAAACTAATGTATGTTTACTCTAAAAGGTTCTCCATCACAATAAATAAAAAAAAACAAATAAGAAGAAGAAACAAAAGTAAATTGGTGAACGCATGAGTGCGTGCCAAGAGGTAGTCGATAAAGAAAATTAAAAATTTCTAAGAAAAACCAACCTCGAGTTAGCAGCAATTTATAGCACTATCCGTAATCCGAATGCTCATTATCTCACTTACGCCATGCAACAACTACCTTGAAAGACTGCAGACATAAAGCCAGAAATATATATATGAAACAAAGATATATATATATTTGTGCTGTGAGATAATAAATAATACAGAAATAGGACAAAATAAAGCTAAGTAGGTTTAGAAGAAGAAAAGCAAGAAAACTTATAGACATGAAACCCAAAAAAGTAAACAGGCCCTTAATCCCCAAAAATACAGAAAGAATATTACAAAGGTCACTACTACAAAAAGGGCAAAAGACGACCAGGAAACAACGACGGTAGATCAAAAAACCGTCGTTGTTTTTTAAAAAACGACGGTAATAGAAATCCGTCGTAACATAACTTAAACACCTAAAAAACCGGTATACACATAGATATTTTTAAACCACGACGCACCAAATTAAAAAAGCGTCGTCTTATTACAAAGGTTTTGTTCCGAGTTAAAATCTAAACCTAAAAACAACGACTGCAGCTATGAAATCACCGCCGTAGAAAGTAAAGACGACGATTTAAAAATAAGACGCCGTGTTAACTCATTAATAAAACGACCCAATTTTCTTAGTCAGTGACGCATAAATTCAAAGAAATTTACGACGGTTAATTGCAAAAAAAATCACCGATTTAAATTAAGTTACCACGACTGTAAATATAAATTTATCGACTTCTTAATTACAGTATACTACGACGGTATCCACAACTCTACTGTCCGCATAATTGTACTAACCACGACGGTTTGTTAAATTAACGACGTACAAAGTTTTTACCATTATACGTCTATCATTATCTATAAACCGTCGTCTTAATTTTAATTGGTTTTTAAGAAATTTTTTTTTTTTCCTACGGCAGTAGATAACCCACGATGGTTTATATAGGAAACCATCGTCACTATCAAATTAGAGTGAAGTCTTACTAGAATGAACTCTGTTCCTCATCATAATCGAACCAACACACAAAGGCAATGTTTTAGAAATGGATGATGTGTGTGTCTTTGTGTCTTTGAGATACACAAAGGCACACACACATCCACATCCAAAACATTTGCTTTCAGAAAAATTACGGCCGCAACAGAAAGACAATTTTTTAGATGATGTGTGTGTGTTTGTCTTTCAGATACACAAATGCGCACACATATCAACATCCAAACTGAAAAATGAAAGCGAGGTGAGACAGAGAGGTGATGTGCCTCCAGAGAGGTGAGACAGAGCCAAGGGCAAGAAGAAGTTGAAACCCTAATTGAAAAATGAAGACGAAAGAAAGACAGAAAAACCCTTATTTATAAACTAATCTTATATACCACGTCGGTTATATTAAATTATCGACGTTTATATGAAAACATGAACGTCGTTTAAACCTAAAATAAGGTCGTATAAATTAATTAACAACGATGCTATATAAAAAAATGATCATTTTTTGGAAAACTAATTTATTGTGTAATTAAAAAAGTTACACGTCGGTATGCGTAATTAAAACGATGTGCTATTCATTTTTCACGTCATTATTATTGAGTAAAAGGTCGTTGGGTAAATTTGAAAATGACGGGATACATCTTTTTGAAGAAAAATGCGTCGTGTAATTGGATATAAAAACGGCGTTTCCTTAAAACTAGGCGTCGTGGAAACTAATGTAATAGGGCGGTGTAAACCTATAGCCCCATATAGTGTTGCATACTAGGGCGCATTCTATTAATAGTGTCGTTTTATGAAACGGTCTGTTAATATTTTAAACTTTTCGCCCACCGGACCTACACTTGCACTGTTTCCAAACCCGAGAAAAACTTTCAAGCTTCTCTCATTTTTCATTCTCAAAGCACTGTTTCAAACTTTCAAGCTTATCTCCCAGAGAAAACTTTTCGTCTTCCTCTCCTCTTCGTCTTCCTCTCTGAACTGAAACACCAAACTCCAGGAGAAAACTTTCATTGCACGCAAAGGGTAAGCATTTCTCACTATTTTTGTTCCTCTTTTGCATGCCCATATCATTTTCGTTTTTTTAAATCTTTTTACATTTTTTCTTTCCAAGTTTGATAAAATTTGCAGACAAAGAAGGAAAGTTTCCAAGTTTGAACACTACTCTGTTTCTTTTACTTCAACTAAATAAGACGACGATGGCTTGTTATTTACGTGGTTAGATTTATAGACCACGACGGTTCGTCAGTCATCCTAGCGTCGTGTGAAAGTGTTCTTCGTTGTTTTTTAAAATGATAGTCTTTTTTTGTATTTGATTTTTTAGGATATATTCATCGCAGGTTTGATTTCTCTAAACAATGTTTTTTATTTTGAAAATATTTTTAATTATTTTTCTGTTGAAAATATTTTACGTTTTTCCAAATTTGTTTTTCTGTTGTAGAGACGACGGTATATTATTATTTACATCGTTTTAATTTCAATACCACGTCGAATGTTTATTATTAACATCGTTGTAATATTTAATCCTCTGTTTTTTGTAATTATATCACAAGACGTCCGTTGTTTATTATTAACGTCGTTGTAATATTTAATCACGTCGGTGGTTAATTACCATCGTGAAAATTTATTATTACGTCGATTGTTTTTTTCTTACGTCGTTTCAAATATTATAATACGTCGGATTTTATAAATAATTGTCGTGTTTTTTCTTAATTTCACCGAAATATTTTCACTTGCATGTTTGATTTGTCTGTAACCATAGTTTCTCAATCCCAAAGTAAGGACTTTGGCTTGAAAAAAAATGAATGTAAGGAGCTTAGAGTTGTAAATCCTCAAGCCAAGTCCTCGAAGAAGATGAAGTTTGTTTCATCTGCTGAGACAGAACCAGGCAGCACGACAACATTTTCTGAGGAGCCAAAGTCAAGTCGGGGTATAAGCACAATGCCCCGTGTTGTGAAGAGAAAATTTCAGAAAATCAAGCCTGTTGTTGAGTACAATAAAAGGGGGAAAGCATGTGGCCCTGCACATACTGAGATGAAGTCCTACATTGGTGTGTTGGCACGCTCCAGAGTCCCACTTGTGGACAAGAAATGGGTTGAAATATCCAAGGATATAAAAGAGCAGATTTGGGAAGCCGTTGACATGGCTTTTGTGGTTGGTCAAGGGGGCAAGAAAATGGTGTTATCTTCTACTGCCAAGAAATGGAAGGATTTCAAGTCTACACTAACGAGGCATCATATCCTTCCATTCATCAAGGAGAAAGAGAAATTTAGGCAACCCCCTGAAATATACAAATTCATAGAGAAAGCTGACTGGGATGCCTTTGTAGCTTCAAGGTTATCTGAAAAATTTGTGTCTGTGCATTTTGAACAATCACAGAGGAGGGAGAAACTTGAGTACAATCATCGATTGTCTCGAAAAGGATATGCTGGTTTGGAGGATCATTTGGAGGAAACCATGCCCGGGGTAGATATTGATCGATCTACCTTATGGAAGAAAGCTAGAGAAGACAAACATGGTAACATCCCGGATCCAAAGGTTGCAGAGAAAGCAAAATTAATTGTAAGCCTACTCACTCTGTTTTAAATTTTTATTAAACTGTATTGCCGTGATAAGTTTTATTACGTATTCTATTATATTTTTGCGTCGTGTGAAAAATATTACTACGTTGAAATTCTTTAAAAAAACGTCGTTAAAGGTCTGAATCTGGAATCAATACTCTGTTTTTTGTAATTATATCATAAGACGTCGGTGGTTTATTATTGACGTTGTTTTAATAAATTAACTACGTCGGTAGTTAAGTATCGTCATCTGAAATATTATATTGCGTCGATTGTTAATTATGTTATTGAGTCCTGTGAAATGTTATAATACGTCGTTTTTTTATAAATAATCGTCGTGTGTTTTCTTATGCTGACTTTTTATTATGTCTTTGTGTTAGGATGAATTGCAAAAATAAGTCTCTGAAGGCACTCTTACTGTATCAGGAAGTAATGATGTGTTGACATTGGATTTGGGTCCCGAGCATCCAGGAAGAGTTAGAGGGGTAGGGCCTGGGATTTCCCCTAAGCAATACTTCAATTTACCTAGACAACAGAAGGTAAGGTTTGCCGATCAATTGAAGGAAAGTGTAAGACTTGTCCTTCAAGAAGAGACTTTGAAAATGGAGGCTAGATCAAGAGAAGAGACTTTAAAGATGGAGGCTACAACCAAGCAATTGATAGAAGCTGAGAGGGAAAATTTGCTGAGTCAGCTTTCCAAACTCATCCCCAATTTTGATCCAAGCATGCTGAAACTGAATACTAACCCCTGTGAAATCCAAGGTCAAGGGCAAAGTCCCAAAAATCCAATGTCGGACAAAGCAAGCTGCTCTGGGGCTCTTGATGTTAGAGCCCTACAGTTTGAGGAGGATACTGCCAAGAATGGGGAAAAGCAGGAAGAAATGGTAACGTCTCTGAACTTTGAATTCTCTGTTTTTCAAAAAGCCATTAGACGTGGTTATTTTGAATCACAGTCGTTCAAATTAAAAAACAACGATGGTTTACATTTACCGCCGTTTTAAAAGTTATACCACGACGCATTTTTTTAATAAACCGTCGTCTGTGTTTCATACCACGACGGTGGAAAGAATTGAGTTAATATAGTATTTAGTTTACTTGTTTTACAAGCTATCTTCACTGACACAATCCCACTCTCTGTATCTTGCTCTCTCTCTCTCTCATTCTTTTTCTCTGCAATTTCTGTTATCTATGTTTCTGCTAAAAAAGGCTAGTACTCTTTGGAATCTGAATTTCTGAAAATTTTTATGTGATTTAGACGACGGTTTATTATATACCGTCGTTTAATGATATTTAGACGTCTGTAATTCTTACATATCGTCTTCTGTTATGCTTTACCACGACGGTTCATTTAATTTTTTTTACTTTTTGTACAATGTCATATATATATTTCTTTATTTCTTAAAACAGAAATCTGGGGATATAGAAAAGATAGTAGAAAAGATAGAAGAAAAGATAGAAGAAAAGAGAGATGAACAGGTAAATTCTCATAACTTTGCCTTTTTAATGGAGTTGACCAAAGCTATAAGAATTGGACATTTCACCGAGAACCTTGGGAAGCAACTACTAATGCTAGTAGAAATGTTGAAGAAGATGATGACCATAGTAGGTACAGTTTCGTGTCTGAAGAAATAGAGATGGATGATAATGATTTTGGTGAGTTTGGATCCGATCCTTATGAGTTAGCTAATGTGATTGGGGATGGAGATCAATCATTGTACCATGGTTGTAGAAAGTACACCAAGTTATCGGCATTAATGAAGTTGTATAATTTGAAGGCAAAACATGGGATGAGTGATGTCTGTTTTACAGAATTATTGATACTTCAGGGCGAGTTGCTTCCAGAAGGAAATACAATACCGACCTCTATGTATGAGGCAAAAAAGACTTTGTGTGCATTGGGGTTGAGTTAAGATATGATTAATTTGCAGGTTCAAAGTGAACTTAATGAGGGAGACAATCATGGCGTATCAGAAAATTTAAGGTGGCTAGCAGCTGGTCCAAACATGGCAGTGCTATCATATAGGAGCTATCTTATTAAAGGTGTTAAATTTAACATCAAGGCACAAGATGATGTGCGGACAGTTTAAAATAGTGGAGTTTATTTACTTGCACATACCATGCAAGTTGCTAGTGCCAAGGATAAAAACCCAATTCTCTCAAATATGGGTTTTTATGGTGTCATTCAAGAAATTTGGGACCTTGACTACCAAAAGTTTACAATCCCAGTCTTTAGGTGTGATTGGATAGATAGTACTTCCAGCCTTGTAGTCGACGAACTTGGATTTAGCCTTGTAGATTTGAGTAAAATTGGACATAGGAATTACCAATTTGTTTTGGCTTCTCAAGTCAAACAAGTATTTTTTGTTGACGACCCGATGCATCGTGGTTGGTCGGTAGTGTTATCAATGCCTAATAGAGAATATAATGATGTTATTGGTGATGATGTCTTAGGTGATATGAGAATTGAGTATGAGCCATTTACTAGAGGGATGCCAAATGTTGACACATTTGATGAACTGGTGGGTGTGAAGATATATGGATTGAATGGTGCTCTTGTAATTTATGAAATTACTTATGCCCTAAACGGCACTATTGTATGACATTAATGTTGTAATAAATTGTAATGTGTTTTCTTCACTTTCATTATGCAGGTTTTGGCCACAAAACAATCAGTACATAAAATAATGGTTCAATATTATAAAACGACAGTCCTCATAAAACTGTGAAAAACATACGTCTGTTTTAATAAAATTGTCAATAAAAAATGACATTTTGGAGCATTCAACGATGCCAACGTATTTACCGACGTCTAAAAGCAACGTAAAAATGAATAACCACGACGGTATTGTGAAACAGTTATTAACGATATCACGTTGGAGAAGCATAAAGAGCCGACATGTAATTTAAGATAACAGGACTCCAATACCATAATACCGACGTCTAAAAGGCGAGATATCGAACCTGAACGTTACAAAAGACGACGTCTTAGATCATGAACTCGTCCGTAACAACTCAAAAATCTTCGTCTTAAATTTTACCATCTTGCTTGTTATGTCATAAACGAAGTGGAAAAAGAACAATTCACGATGTTATTTGAAATCCAGAGGTAAATTTGTCAACATAAAGTGATATGTGGACGTCATTCTTTTACAAAAACAATGTTATATGGGAATATCCGCGTCTCTTTTTTATTTTTATGTCGTTAAAAATATTTTCCACGGCGATTGGCTGACAAACTTTGCCGTCTCAGGTAGATTAGACGACTGTCATTTTGGTAAAGACAACGTATAAATTTAGAAACACGGCTATCTTTTACATGATGACGACGTTGTCCATCAAATACAACGTCGTTTATAGAAATAAATGTGTCGTAAGTCATGACCCTAACATATTTTCCACGTCGTTTATTTTCAGATAATGTCGTTAATATAAATTTATACGGCGATCGACTGAAAAGTTGTGCCGTTTAAAATATATTAGACGACGGTTGTGTTTTTAAAGATGACGTATAAATTCTGAAACACGGTTGTCTTTTATTTGTGGACAACGTTGTTTATTAAATATAACGTCATCTATAGAAATACATGTGTCGTAAGTAATTACCCTAACCGCTATTTCCACGTCAATATTAATGGAAAAAACGAAGTGGAAAATTTATTTCACGACGGTTATATAAATAGTGATGACGTAGTATGTTTTAATAACGTCGTCTTTTATTTATTTAAAGACGTCATAACTGTATTTCACGTTTCTTTTATTTATTTAACCGACATTTTTTTGTTAAAATAGGTCGTCTATTCTTATCCCTAACAAATTTTTTGGCTCATTTTTCAGTATACAGACGTCGGTTGTTATTTGTTAATGACGTTGTTTGTTATAACAATGACGGGGATTTACCGTCGTGGTTTTATTTTGGAAAAGATGTCGGTCGATTTCACGACAGTTTGAAAACCGGATACACGACGATGAATTCCCGTCGTCTTTTGCCTTTTTTGTAGTAGTGGGTCACGAACATGAGTTTTCCAAGTAAAGTGTCAAGCGAACCACTTGTGTCATGCTAAAGTGTGAAGGCAAACAACTATTTCAAGACTTACCTAGCTCTCCAATGCAATGTTTCAACAAACACTGGTGAACTGTTGCGAGAAGCTTGAATGATAAAATTAATTATGACCACAAAAAGGACACAATATGAACTGAGAACTCAGAGGAAGTGAATGAGGATGTCACGTTCGCTATGTAGAAGAGCTAAAGGACGAGTTTGTGTTAGCTTTATATAAAAAGAGACAAAGGAGAAAATGTATAACGAGCATTACTTCAAGAGAAGGTGATGCCATGTTTAAAAAGATGGTTTTAGAATATTTAAAAGCAAACCTAGGTAGCACGTAACATCACACATCTCTCTACCAACCCAATTTCAAGGAATCTTTTTACCAAAAATAGAAATTTTCAAGGATTTTTTTGCATTTTTGAAGATTCAATATTTTGAACTACTTTAATGTACGATATTATGGATCGAACTTGAGCTACCACACTGTATTGGTTAACATTGCCTAACACACATTTACATTGTGAAGGAATTTTCAAATAATTAAAGTGGATTTTAAGGATATGGGTTACCAAATTTATTAATGAAATGTCGTTCAACAATAAAGAATGATAAGCGAGAATATATACCTCCTTAACCTTAACCAGGAAGGCTGGTATAAATACTAGCCCTCTATAACAAGGAAAATAAAAGTGAGGGGATACTTGACGTATTCTCCTCATTGATAACTCTAACAAAGAAATATCACTTTTTGGTTTCATATAGACAAAAAACTAACCCAACTAAGTGTCAAATATTTCTTCAAGCGAAGGGGATCCTGCTACCCTTTTCTAAAAGATGGTTTTAGAATATTTAAAAGCTAAACCTAAATATTTCCCTGAACATCCAGCTCGAGCACATATGCTTGCCATGCCCAAGTTTTTGTAGCACATTTTTTTGATTTATCAAGTTTAAAGAAAAAAAAAATATATATATATATATAATTTCACTATGAATATCAAAACATGCTGGGAAACAAAAGGCAGGCAGTAACAACACACATCTCCACCAACCCAATTTCCTCTGAAACTTGCGAAGGAATTTTCAAATAATTAACTTGGATTTTAAGGATATTTTTGTTACCAGTTTTATATTAATGAATTTCTGCAAGATACCTTCTTAATGCACGAGGAAAAGAAAAGTGTGGGGATACTTGAAACTTGACACATTCTTCTCACTAGCCTCTTCGCAAGTGTTTCCACGCCTTTGAGAGGCTTTTTTTAAAAAAAATTAAATTTATTTTGAAAAGTGCTGAATTAGATCCAGATATGAGATTATCTTCAAGAACGAAAGAGAAAGAGAGAGGTAGGAGGAGGCGGTGTTCTCGCTGTCTAGGAGGAGGCAGTGTTCTCGCTGTTGGGTGGGTGGGAGTTTGGTGGATGTTGGTTTTTTTGTTTAATTTTCAATTTTTTTATGCTTAATTTATTAAAAGTTAACGCTGTGTATTAAGAGTTGAGTTTGATTAACAAAAAACCAAAAAAGAGTTCAATGAATAGAGAGGCGTCAAAGAATTAGATAGGGGACAGGTGGGTACAGGCAGTGGCGGACCCACAGAGGCGCAAGGAGGTGCAGTTGCACCTCCCCTCGCCGGAAAACACTGTGGTGGTGGCGCACTTTGCCCCTCTGGTTTGCCCACAAACTGTTTGTGTTTTTGCCTGAGTGAAACTCCTTTCTATTTGATGAGCTGCTGTGCCTTTGTTTTTGTTGCGCTGCTGTGTTGTGCGCACAGCGCTTGCTCTGTTTTTTTTTAAAAGTCCTAGCCCAAAAGCTAGAGTTTCTGGACGAGATCTGCCATTTGGTCCATGTGCTCCTCCACGGCTGACCGAAGCTGCTCCATTTGTTGCTCTACGATAAAGAACAGCGCCCAATCTCGCTCTCTCACTGTCTCTTTCTCTCTCTTTCTTCTTTTTCTTCAAGAAAAATGATTGAAGGAACCGTCTCAGATCCAAAGCAAAGACTTTGCTCTTACTTTTGAGTCCAAGGTTGCACAGAGAAGAGAAAGACGAGACGAAGAGATGGAATACAGTTTCACCTCGTTTGAGTGTTCAATCAACTCGAACCAAAAAAATTAAAACAGGCAGGCCCATTTGTTTTCCAGTACGTGCCCAAGGCCTTACCCAATACGGAATCAGTATAGCATATTATATATAAACCCTATTAATAAAGAGCGGAGAGGAGCAATTCAATTCAAAACTATAAGCTCTGTTTGTTGAAGTCTCTCTTGCGGCAATCAGATTCAGACCCAATCCTTTTGCAAGGTTTGGGATTTTTTTGCTAATGTTGTTGTTCTCTTCTATTTTTTCTTTCCTATGTTTTTTTTCCTCTCTTTTTCTTTTTTATAATATGTTTTTTTTTTCATATATATATATTTTCTAATTTGGCTGTCTTTATATTTGTATAATCATTAGCAAACTCGAGAGAGAAGAAGAGGTTGCGTAGTGCACAGCTTGAGGTATGATCAATTACAATTTGATTATCTAATTAATAAAGTAATATGCATTTTGTAATGTTATTTTTTTTCCATGAATTATTAATGACGTTAGTACTGTTTAAATTTGAAGGATATTTGATTCGCTAAATTTTGTTGTTGTTGAGCTTTTAGCCTTTTAAAATTGCCCCTTCCTTGTAAAATTCCTGGATCCGCCACTGGGTACAGGAAAAAGAGGGACAGAAGATCTGGACTCCAACAACCCACCCATTGGACGTAAATCTTTCGCTTCCTGCCTCTTACTCTTAAATGGCAACGTCTATAATGCACCCGGTGCGCAATTGTTTTAGGGTTAATAATAGTTTAGTACTCTGTGGTTTCACCTTTAAGACATGTTAGTTTCTATTTTCTCAGTTTTCGTCAGATCTCTCTTCTAGTTGCCTACATAGCATTGTGAGTCTTAATTTTCGTTTTTTTTTTTTAATTTTTAAATAATTAAAATATTAAAAAAACAAATTTAAAAAATTAAAAAATTAAAAATAGAACCCCATCATCTCTCTCTCTCTGCGCCCTCCCTCTCACTCTGTGTTTTCTTCTCCCCAATAACCCAGACAACCCAAACCCCACCCCCACCCCAGCCGCAACCACAGTCTTACTCCCACCCCACCCCGTAGCTCCCAATCCCCACCTCGCATCCTCCTAACCTCCCCGCATCCGAATGTAGTTGGTTTCGGGTGAACCACACGGTGGATCCGGCCACTTTGTTTGCTACCAAATCTCATCCCCAGCCATCCCACCCCCCATCCCAACCTCTCTCTCTCTCTCTCTCTCTCTCTCTCTCTCTCTCTCTCTCTCTCTCTCTCTCCAATGGCCACCTCCCCAACTTAACTACTTAATCCACCCATGCCCTATTAGATCCCATCCATAAACTCAACAACCTACTGATAATAACCACTTTGACCAATTGGAGTTTCTACAAAATGCGTTTTTTTTAAATTTTTTTTTCTTTAATTTGATTTGAACCATGCCATTTGTTTGTGTTTCTGGTTCAGTGGCATGGATCAAAGAGATTTTGTGATGAGAGAGAGAAATTGGACTTTTGCTTTTGTTTTCTATGAAATCATTCCAAAGAGATCTATCGGCAAGGACCAGATCTCCTCGTTCCAGTGAGGGTGGTGATGCAGGGGTGCGGAGAGGGTGGGTGGTGTGGCGGTGCAGTGGGTGGGTTGAGGAATTACAGGATGTTTGGCGGCGACTGTTATGGCTGGGAGTGAGGCTGGCTAATCTGAGAGAGAGAGAGAGAGAGAGAGAGAGAGAGAGTTGGATGAGCACAACGGTTTGGTTAAGTTTAGATCGAGGTAGAGTCCACCAATACAATGAGGACCACCTCTATTAGAGAGATGGTATCCAATGTGGTATGAAAATGTGGTAAACCTAACATCTTCCTTTTATAAAAAGCGAAATGAAAACATTATCCACTCCGAGCGGAAAAGCTAAGCTACTACCATACCATGGCAAGGCTTCTCATCTCCAACACAGCCTCTCTCACTCTCTCTCCACCAGCCCCGTCCTCACGTGCTCTACTCAACCCCCCGCACGTGCCCATCTCGGTGGCCACTCGATTTTCCGGCCGGCGAGCCAGAGGCCTAACGGTGGTGACACGTGCCGGTCCTACCACGAACCAGTACGTGTTCGCATTCGTTATGCCACTCTCTCTGATCGCTGTCACTGTCTTCACCTCTATGAGAATTGCCGATAAGCTCGACGAAGACTTTCTTGAAGAGGTTTGTGAAATTTCTGCAGCTGGGTTTTTGTCTTTATTTGCATGCGGTGTGAGATGTTAAAGTTCATGTGGGTTTTGGGTTTTGTTGAAGATTGCAAGTGTTTTTAATTTTCTTTTCGTTTTTGTGGTGATTGGAATGAACAAGATTGCCAATGATTTCTTTCATATGGAATATAAAATGTGGCAATTGAACTGTTAGGCAAGCCTTCAATGTTTTCCCATCAGTTTTATATTAGTTGAAGTTCAAATGGATTTAATGTATGGTGTCATTTTGTTTTTTAACAGCGCACAGTATGTAGTGTATAAATGTTCTATAGTAGTTTTCTCATTATGTTTAAATTTTGATGTCGTAATCACCCCGAAATGGAACAATAACGAAAATTATGAGCATTTTTCAACATGTTCCTCTGAAATGTAAAATGTTTATTCACATATAATCTCAATTTTGTTTTAAATCATGATTTCGGTTATATCTGGCATTGTCTGATCTGATGGCATGTTCTTAGAGATGTGCTTTAAAAAGAATACTCGGTTTAAAAAGTTAAGATATTTATCATTTTTCTGTGCTTATATCCCTAATATAGTATTAGGGACAATATATCTTCTGCTGCTGTTTTGACAGAAGCTTTTATCTTTGTTTTCTAAATATTTCTTTGAAGCCATGCCATGATGAAATGATTCAAATATTTGAGTATTGATTCCATGTTGTAATGGGAACAATCATATGTTTTCCTCTTTTCGTTAATGTAAGAAACTATCTTTGGAACCCCTAGGTGAACAGGAGGGGCTGGAAAGTGAGAGTTTTGCAAATACTGCTAAAAATAGAGTAATTTCATACCTGGAATCCAAAGCTGATGCCTCACTTGCATTCTGCACCTTTGAACTCAAAAATGCTTGGGCAACTGATTCCTAGTCGAACATTTCAAAAATGTCACTAAAAATCCTTATTTGAAATGTAGTCGTTATAACTAGCTTTAATTGCACTTTAGTCCTCACACTTGTCAATAATGTCACTTTTGTCCTTTTACTTTCCTTTATTTTTTACTGTGGCGTGGCCCCTATACTTTTTCCAATACATTTCAGTCTTCAGACTTTTCCATAATTTCACTTTGGTTTTTATATTTTCCTTTGTTTGCACTTTGGCACTTATACTTATTTTAAATTATCTTTTGGTCCTTCCACTTTCAAAACCGGCTTCGGCCAACAACTCAGACACAAATTTCCAGAAATCAAAGAATCTTAAAACTTTACCTTAATATTGGTCCGAAATCCTGGGTGATGCTCCCAAAGAGAAATAACCAACTCCAACAACACTTGAAAACTAACAAAAGCTTGTTTCAGGTGTACCACTGCCGAAAAGACTTCTGAACAACCTTCATGAAGGAAGTATTGTCATCTGAGCAAGGGAAAAGTGACATACAAGAGTGAATAAGGTACTGTACAGTAATAATAGCAGAATCTGAGGAAGTGACGAACATGCTTACCACAGACATAGCTAGAGTAGTTGGATTGCTCTGATTTTTGGATATGTCATAGTTCTCAAACTGAGGAACAACCTTAGAGAAGGACGTTTTGTCAAACGAGCACTGGAGATTAAAGAAAACTGTTGAAAACCGAGCTGCAGAAAACTCACCAGCCATGGATGAACACAGAAATGTCATAGCCGGTTCGAGGTAGCTAGACCCGTATGATGATGCTCATGTTTGGGTATGATATAGTATTCGAACAGACGAACAACTTTGATGAAGGAAGTTTGCTGATTTGAGCTTTCGAAATCAGACTTCTTGAGTGATGAATACTAACCACGAGTTTAGGTTTTCTGAAGACGAAGAAGATGATGAACGTTGATCCAAAAAGGAGGAAAATGAAAGAGAAAATGAACAGAAAAAGAATACAAAAAATGAAAATGTCGGCAGCCTTGACCCAAAATATTTTTTAAAAAGTGTGGCCAGCCCACGTGTGAACAGTACCCACTAGCTGATTGATGGTTACAACAGAGAAAGTCACATCCCTTAATTTTTTGCAACTTTTACCCAAGATGGAGATAAAGATGAAGTTACGAGTGAACAAAACTTTTCACCTCTGCATTTTCGTCATTTCAGAATCTCTAGTCAAAATCTTTCAGTCTGTTTCAATGAAACTGTTTCTCATTTCAGCATACAAACACCATTTCCTCATCCAAAATGAAAAGATGTCATCAAACTCGTCTGGTGCCCTTTCCATGCTGTTGCTAGTTTCCGTAATTCTCCGAGCTCTATAAAATTTGTAACTTGCTTTGAAATCTTAGATGGGCTCAACATGGAACTCTATTGCATCAGCTTTGCTATTAGCTTCAATGAAGTTATTGACGAAAGTAGAGAATGCTTGATGAAACTAGTGTGGGAGTCAATTTCCTCCCACGGGAATATTCGCCTAAAGATTCCTTCGTTTTTTCTTCTTTTTTGCTGCGAAGGCTAGCTGGGGGAAGTCCGGCTAGTTGTCGTCGTGACAGGCGATGGCTGATAGTGGGCGGCAGTCGTGGTAGAGCAGGTGCGCGCAGGTGGACCAGCTATTGCCTATCGTCGCAGGTCTGGGCTGAAGCATGCTTGGCCTCATGCGTTGCGGGCCTGTCAGCTGGGCAAGTATCGAGAGGAAGTTGGTGGTCTGCCCCCTGCCCAGGATGTTGAGAGATGGAAGCAGAATGGTCCAGATTCTGATGATCTACCCAAAGTAAGGCTGACGTCAAGTCTTCTAGAAATGGAGTTGCGACTTCTCGTGCGAATGATGTGTCTCTGTTGAGGATGAAGCCAAAGTCCAATTCTGCTGGGAAGACTCAAGTGGGGTTTGTTCCATCATCATCCGAGCCTCCTACTGACAAGCTTGAAAATCATGATCTGCTTCGTGAGGTAGTTCGTGCCCGATCCCGTTCTGCCGAGCGTCAAAGAGATGTAGATATTCCTCTTCGTAGTTCGAGTCGTCTGCATCAGTCAAAGGATGGAGATCGAAGCGGGAGATCTGCTCATGGCTCGGTTGTTGAGACACGGGCAGTCAAGAGTGGAGTTGATTCTGCCTCATGGACTTCTTCGGAGGCGAGGTTGGCAGAGTCTAAGAGGATGAGAAAGTCATCTGGCAGAGCGAAGAGTTCTTCTGCAACGTCAGCTGTTGGTCCCAAGGTTGATAGGCCCAACCCCACAGGAGGTGCATGCGTGTCTAATCTGCTCAAGACGAACTTTTTGTCAAGCTCGTCCACTTGTGCTGAATTGGTTAACCACGTCCGCCAGGCCGGCGAACTTGGCACCCTCTCGAGTCTTTCCTTGGAAAAACAAAGGGAAGCGACACTCCATTTGCTTCCGTCTTGAGCGCAAGAATGTTGACGCCTCATTTGGTTATGACAAGCTTCTTGCTAAGTTTGGCGCCTATAACAAGTCTGCATTAGAGATGGAGACATTGAGATGCTCTGTTCTGACTTGCTCCATGTGCAAAGTGAGCAGGTTAATGCTGTGAACATGGCAGGAGCTGAAGAACAGGCAGTTGAAGAGGCGGTAGCTGAAGAGGATGAAGCAGAGGAGGATGTAGCAGATGAGGTAGTGGCAGACGTCGCGGATCAAGCAGGTGGAGCTGCTGAGAACGTGGCTGATCAAGCAGATGCTGAAGAGGCTGTAGATCAGGGATCTCCTGCTGGCGTCCGAAAGTAAATGAAGACTCATTTATTTCTTTTCACCTTGTAGTCTGCTTTCTTGTTTAGAATAATTGGCCTTATTCGACCATCTTCCTTTTGTTGAACTTGGCCGGTTGGTCAGCTTGCTATGGAAATTTCAGTTATTTTTTCAACTTCAATTGGCATATTGACTTGTGGACTGCTTGAGTAACCAGCCTGTATTTTGATTGCGCATCTTCTTTTGGAGATTTTATGATTGCCAAAGTCCTTTTTAAGGGACTCCGTGCGTGTTCTGCGCATCCCGTAAGATGTTTTCCCTTAGGAAATTGGCGAGGGCCAGGGTCCCCCTTAAGGGACTCCGGGCGTGTTCTGCTCCCGTAAGATGTTTTCCCTCAGGAAATTGGCGAGGGCCAGGGTCCCCTTTGAGGGACTCCGGGCGTAGGAAATTGGCGAGGGCCAGGGTCCCCCTTAAGGGACTCCGGGCGTGTTCTGCTCCCGTAAGATGTTTTCCTTTAGGAAATTCCTGGCGCACCATGCGTCTCCCTTAGGACGTCTCCCTTAGGACGCTTTTTATGGGCTGCGTCTCCCGAAGGACGCTTTAGTCGTCGCCCTGCGTCTCCCGAAGGACGCTGCTTATGGGCAACTGTGTGACTATCCTGCCTCCCTTAGGAAACGGATAGGAACCTGGATACCTCCCTTAGGAAATTCCTGGCGCACCCTGCGTCTCCCGAAGGACGCTTCTTATGGGCTGCGTCTCCCGAAGGACGCTTTGGTCGTCGCCCTACGTCTCCCGAAGGACGCTGCTTATGGGCAACTGTGTGACTATCCTGCCTCCCTTAGGAAACGGATAGGAACCTGGATACCTCCCTTAGGAAATTCCTGGCGCACCCTGCGTCTCCCGAAGGACGCTTCTTATGGGCTGCGTCTCCCGAAGGACGCTTTGGTCGTCGCCCTGCGTCTCCCGAAGGACGCTGCTTATGGGCAACTGTGTGACTATCCTGCCTCCCTTAGAAAACGGATAGGAACCTGGATACCTCCCTTAGGAAATTCCTGGCGCACCCTGCGTCTCCCTGAGGACGCTTCTTATGGGCTGCGTCTCCCGAAGGACGCTTTGGTCGTCGCCCTGCGTCTCCCGAAGGACGCTGCTTATGGGCAACTTATATGGAGATATTCTGGTATGAGTAGGCAGATAAGACATTCTGGAATGAGAAACTGAACTTATATTGATGTTTATAAGGTTACAGTGCCTTATTCGAGAATGTAAATAACTGGATACAAGAAAACCAGAAGCTTCTAGCAGTTGCTTCTCTTCTTCAGAGATGTGTAGGGCTCAATCATCTGCTTGTCGATGAATTGTGAGCTATTGTCGGTAACTGGTGGTTGTGGGCAGCCAAATCAGCAGATGATGTTTCTCCAGATGAATCGTTCCACATCGGCTTCTTTAGTAGATGATAGAGCTTCGGCCTCGATCCATTTAGTAAAGTAGTCGGTGGCAACGATCATCATGTCCTTCTTGGCGGGCGCTGGTGGCAAGAGACCCACTAGGTCAATGGCCCATTGCATGAATGGCCATGGATTGTTTTGCGAATGGTAGACTTCGGCAGGCAGGTTAAGAATTGGCTTGTATCGCTGGCAGCGATCACATTTCTTGACATATTTGATGGAGTAGTAGCGCATGGTAGGCCAGAAGTAGCCTATGTTTAGAGCCTTCTAGGTGAGTGATATGCCCCCAGAGTGGTTGCCACACTCGCCGTTGTGAATTTTGCAGAGAACCTCAAGTCTTTGAGGGTATTTTATGCAGGTGAGATGAGGGCCGGAGTATGATCTGCGAATGAGCTTGTTGTCGTGCATGTAGTATCTTGCGGCCTTCTGCTGGACCTTTCTGGCTTCGGACTTGTCCGTTGACAGATTTCCATTCTACAAGTAGTCGATGATGGGGTCTTGCTAGCTGGGGTCCTCGTCAATCTGCATTGCGTCGATTGGCTCTATTTCTTCAATGCTTGGTCGGTCTAGGCGTTCGACCGGGATGGAGCGTCTGAATTGGGTATCCAGCGCGGACCCTAGGCTTGCTAGGGCATCTGCATGCGCGTTCTCTGCTCGAGGCACTTGTTGGATGGTGAAGGTAGGAAACGCCTTCAATAGCTCTTGAACTTTGTCAAGGTACAAGATCATCCTTGGGTACTTTGCCATGTATTCACCTGAGGCTTGATTCGTAATCAACTGGGATCTGAGTAGATGGCTAGCTTTTTTATCGCTAGCTCCTTTGCCAAGCGTAGGTCAGCGAGCAATGCCTCGTATTCTACCTCGTTGTTTGAGGCTGGGAAACCAAGCCTGATGGCCTGCTCCAATAGGGTCCCATCTGGGGTGATGATGACGACGCCTGCTCCCGCTCCTTTTTGGTTCGACGCTCCGTCTGCACGCAATTGCCACATGTCTGTGGGTTGGCCAGGTTCAGCGGATGTGCCATTTGTTTTTGAACTTTCCTTCTTATGGTTGACCAGCTTCTCTTCTTCGGCTGATGAGGTGAATTCTGCCATAAAGTCTGCTAGAGCCTGGGCTTTTATTGCACTCTTTGGCCGGTAGATGAGGTCATACTGGCTTAGTTCTATAGCCCATTTCATGAGTCGCTGGGAAGCGTCAGGGCTGTGAAGTATTGATCTCAAAGGAAAGTCGGTCATGACGATGACTCGATGAGCTTGGTAGTAGGGTCGTAACTTTCTCGCGGAAACTACAAGTGCCAAAATAAGCTTTTCCAATTTCGGGTAGCGAGTCTCTGCATCGAGGAGAGCATTTGAAGTGTAGAATACTGGATGTTGGGCCCCTAGTTCTTCTCGAATGAGAGCTGAGCTAACGGCCGAGTTGGACACTGCCAGGTACACGAACAAGTCCTCGCCTGGAACTGGTTTTGAGAGCAGGGGAGGTGAAGTGAGGTAAGTCTTCAGATTCTGAAAAGCTACTTCGCACTCCTCATCCCACTTATCTCTTTGTCATTTTTTCAAAGCTTTGAAAAATGGTCTGCACTTGTCGGTAGATCTCGAGAGGAATCGATTGAGGGCCGCTGCTCTGCCCGTCAAACTTTGTATTTCCTTCATTGTGGAAGGCGACTTTATCTCGAGAATGGCCTTGATTTGTCGTGGGTGTGCCTCGATACCTCGTTGCGTGACTAGGTACCCTAGGAATCGGCCGGACGATACGCCGAACGTGCATTTACTTGGATTCAACTTCATGCGATACTGGCGTAGCAAGCTGAATGCCTCGGTGAGGTTTTTGATGTGATCTGCACGTTTTGGGGCTTTGACCAGCATGTCGTCCACGTAGACTTCCATAGTCTTGCCAATCTGCTCCTTGAAGATTTTATTCACGAGCCTCTGGTATGTTGCTCCGGCGTTCTTTAGCCCAAAGGGCATGACCTTGTAGCAGTAGGTCCCTCTCTCGATGATGAAAGAAGTTTTCGCCTTGTCATCCTCGTGCATCATGATTTGATTGTAGCCGGAGTAGGCGTCCATGAAGCTGAGCAGCTGATTGCCGGAGGTGGAATCCTCGAGTTGGTCGATTCTCGGCAATGGGAAGTTGTCTTTAGGACATGCCTTGTTGAGGTCAGTGTAGTCGACGCAAACTCTCCATTTGCCCTTTTCTTGTTTCGCCACCAAAACAACGTTGGCCAGCCATTCTGAGTAGGAGACCTCTTCAATGAAGCCGGCTGCTAGAAGTTTGTCGATCTCGGCTTCAATGATTGCGACTTGCTCTGGGGCGAAGTTGCGTCTCTTCTGTGCCACTGGCTTGCTGGCAGGGTTGACGTGGAGGCGATGGCAGATGATGTTCGGGTCGATGCCTGGCATGTCTGACGGTGACCATGCGAACATGTCCTTGTTGTTCTGGAGGAAGGTGGTCAGCTCCACCTTCTCGTCTGGGCTTAGGCGAAAGCCGATCCGCGCTTTTTTGTCTGGCTGGTCAGGATCCAAGGGTATTAGCTCGACGTCCTCTGCGGGTTTCCATCCTTCTTCAGGGGAGACCTCCGGACGGATTTCCTCGGCTTGGTCCTGATGCTTTGATTGCTATAAGGGGATAGCTATCCCCTTCCCCTTCTGGCTTGCTCGGTTGCTAGGAACGGGGTCTGGTTGTTCTACTCCCTCCAGATCTGCTTGATTCACAGGGAGGAACTGTGTTGGCTTGCTTTTCTTCAACCCTTGAGCTGAGCATTTCCTCGCCATTGTCTGGTCGCTGTTGATCTAGCCGACACCGCCCCCAGGAATTGAGTAGCGGATTTTCTGATGAGTGGCGGAGGTGATGGCGTTGATCTTACCAATCCATGGTCTGCCCAGGATGCCATTGTAGGGTGAGACTTCATCAATGACCATGAATGTTTGTGAGCTGATTACAGGTGGGGAGTAGACATCGAGATCTATAGTGCCCACGATAACCGTCGTTGCGCCATTGAAGCCAGTCAGCGACCTGGCTGATTTGTTAATCTTTGCTTCCAAGCCCATCTGTTGGATGACAGTTAACTGCAGGATATTTGCTGCGCTGCCTTCATCCACATGGATTCGGTCGACTATGGCTTGAGCGATTTGAATGCTGACGACAAGGGCGTCGTTGTGTGGCATGTCGAGGCCGATCAGATCTTTCTTCTGGAAGCCGATCACTGGGTCATCTTCCGCCGGTGGAAGGTCGGTCGAGACTTGGGAGATCACCGTGGCCTGTTTGATCTTCCTCTTCTTTTCTTTGCTGGTCAACCCAGACTCCTCGGAGTCGGCGAGGATTGTGTTAATCCTTATGACCTTCTGAGGTGGCTCCTTGGTGGTGTCGCGATCCTCTATCCGCTGGATGGCTTACTTCGCAATGAACTCCGTGCAGTGACCTTCTCTCACGAGTCCCTCAAGGTGCGTTTTCCAAGCAAAGCATTTGTTCGTTGTGTGTCCGTGCGTACCATGGAAGGCACAGTATTTTCTGGTATCCCTTTTGTCTGGATCTCCTTTCATGGGCGACGGCTTCCTTATCCAGGGCTTGTCCTTCACTTGGGCTAAGATTTGGTGTATAGGGATGGAGAATTTGGTGTAATTCTCTCCTGTCGCCGTGTCCTCTTTTGGGTGCGACCTACGCTTGTCCTTGTTTTTGTTGCTGAACCCGTCATTCTTTTGGCCTGCCCGCTTGGTTGGTTGGTCTTCCTGCTTAGTAGACTTCTTTGCGGCGATTCGGTCGTCATCCCAGAGCGCATAGCGTTCCGCGGTTGCGAAGACCTCTGCCAGAGTCTGGCTGGGAGCGATAGTCAGCTCGCAGTATAAGTCGTGTTCAGCTGGAAGGCCTTTCTTGAATGCGGAGGACGCGATCCGGTCGTCACATCCTACGATGTTGGCCTTTTCTGCTTTGAATCTCTTGATGTAGTCTCGAAGGGATTCGTCGGACTTCTTGCGTAGGTTGAACAGGTGGTCGGGGTTCTTCTTGATTGTCCGGTAAGACGTGTATTCTTTCGCGAAGACGTATGCCAACTCCTTGAAGCTGCTGATCGACCAGATGGTAGGGTGTGGAACCAGTCCTGAGCTGCTCCCCGCAGAGTCATCACAAACACCTTGCACATCAATGCGTCGTCGGCGTTGTGGAGGATCATGACACTTTTGAAGTGTTTTAAGTGACTTTCGGGATCGGAGTCTCCCTTGAAGGGCGTAAACGAAGGCGTCGAGAACCGCTTCGGGGGAGCCACCTGCTCAATTTCGACAGTGAAAGGTGTGGAGTTAGCTTGGTCCATCTCCTTGCGTAGCGCATCTTCGAAGTTCCCGCCGGCTTTCAAGTCTCGTAGTTGGTCACTCACAAGCTTCTTGACGTCCTCTGCACGCATTGCTGGTTGGACACGTCGGCGACCCTCGTGATTTGGACGGCGCTGATTGACCTCCTCATTGATTCGCAAGGTTGGAGCTTCTCGGCTGCGTTGCCTAGGTGACGTGTTGGTGGACTGCACTTGCGAGTGATTCTCCTCAGCTTGTCGACGAGAATTGGTCCTTCGAGAGTGAGCAGCGGAGCGCCTTTCCTTGCGATTCTCACCGTGAAGGTTGTCAGGTTAACCTCCTTGGGAGCCTGGCCTTTGAAGAACGTTCCTCGACGGGTGAACAGCAGAGCGTCTTTCTTCACGATCCTCATTGCGATGGTCGTCAGGCTGATCTCCCTGGGAGCCTAGCCCTTGAGGAGCACTCCCCTGCGGGCCTAGGCGGTTGCGAACGTGGAGTCGTGGGCCCTGCCTTCCTCGCACGTTGTTCTGAGTGTGGCCTGCGGATGCTTGTGACATGTTGGCGAGCTGATCACATTGTTGTCCCTCTCCTTGTCTGCTCATGCCTGCTTGACCTGCTCTGCGCCCGTCGATCTGCCTGTTGGCGCAGTCGTCCATCCTTCTCTCTTCGCCCAGTGGTCCAAGGCCAAGGTTTTGAGCTAGACTGATTTGGTTGAGGAGCTGCCTCATCAAATTGCTTTGGTCGTCCATTCTCAGAGCTAGCTGGTCAACTCTCAAATTGAGGTCTGCTTGACTTCGTGGATCGGGAGGAGAGAAGTGTGTGGAGCCCAACTGCATATGGGCTAGGGTTTCATTGGAGGTGTACGCATGAGTGTGTGTTGAGCGCGGATGCAATGGAGGGAATGGATGAAGTTGCTCCAAGACTGGGCCTAAGTCGGCGGTGGTGACGAGTCCACTTTGATGGGAGGTTCCGCCATGCTCGGCGGTGGCGCCATGAGGATGGCTAAATCCGGCCAAGGGGCCTTGGGCGGCTACGGTGACCGGCGCGGTGGTGAGAGGTGGTGGCACCACCATGTCGATCGCGAGATCATGGGTGGAGTGGCTTTGGGCCGTCGCGGATTGAGCCATGGCGGCGGCTTTGCCTCTCGTCATCTTGCTTCCAACCATGGTTGTTTGGAAGGCTTCGGTGGATTGGAAAATAGGAGGAACGGATTCCTTGAGCACGCTTTGAGTATATCTCGTGCTCTCAATGAAAGCACCAATTTGTGGGAGTCAATTTCCTCCCACGGGAATATTCGCCTAAAGATTCCTTCGTCTTCTCCGCCTCTCTTTCTCCCTGCAAAACGAATAGCAATAAGAGGACCACACCCGGGGGGTGTTGGCCAAAGGCCCTCCGATGCCTAAATTAGTTCAATTGATTTATGGCCAAAAAACCAATAGCTAAATAGGGTACGGAGTTTATATGTGTTTTTGGGATGAACCGGGCGGCCGGAGCCTTATGTAAAAGAGGGAGAGAAAGGAGGTGGCTAGGGTTTCTGAGAGATATTTTCTGCAGAGCTCCCGAGACTCCTATAAATACCTAGCTACACACAAGGGTGAAGGTACGTCTAAAACTCCTACTGAAACTCTGCAGAAAATATCTCTCAGAAACCCTAGCCACCTCCTTTCTCTCCCTCTTTTACATAAGGCTCCGGCCGCCCGGTTCATCCCAAAAACACATATAAACTCCGTACCCTATTTAGCTATTGGTTTTTTGGCCCTAAATCAATTGAACTAATTTAGGCATCGGAGGGCCTTTGGCCAACACCCCCCGGGTGTGGTTCTCTTATTGCTATTCGTTTTGCAGGGAGAAAGAGAGGCGGAGAAGACGAAAGAATCTTTAGGCGAATATTCCCGTGGGAGGAAATTGACTCCCACAACTAGCTACCTTGTGAAAGAACACAAGGAATAAAAGGAAAAGAGAAACTCATGCTTCGAAACTGTAAATTCAATAAGAATTATTTTCAAGACCGGCCAGGATGGGCCACTGCTTCTGTTGCAATTATGGCAGCGGTGACTCTTTTGCAACTGATTTTCAAGACCTAATTCCTTTGTGAAATGATTCTTTTACCCTTGGACAAAAAAAAAAACCTTTTTAGATGGGGAAAGAGAGACGAAGGGATGAATATTAGATAGGTAGGGTAGTAGATGTTGACAAATGTGAGAGGTGTGTGAAAAAAGAGGCAAATTGTGCAAAACAAGACAATAAAATAAACTGAAATGGAAAAAAAGGGCAAATTATTGGCATGAAAGAGAAGAGGTAACAATTTTTCTTCATTTATTTATTTTTATTTTTTTATGGAATAATGGATAGATGATGTGATTAATTGCAAGTGAACAATATCGCTCAAATTAATATAGTGGTAAAGGATCAAGTTAATCTAGTAAATACTAGAGTGATTTATTTCTAATTATATTTGAATTAAACGATAAAATGATTAAAATGACGAAAATGTAATTAAGCAAGTAAAATAAGAATAAATAAACAATGTAAAAGATGAAACAAAGATGATAAAACACTATGACACCGATTTCACCTAGCTTAATCCCACCCAAATCCTTCTAACTTGTCAATCTTAATTACCTAACATATTGATAATCGTTTTCCCTTACCTCACCAATACTCTCTTCCGAGTTATATTGGTTGTGTTCCGTACCATCAACCCACTCTATTCCTAGTTGTGGATTTACATGGTTAATAACCCATTAAGATTTGCGGAAAACATTAAAGACTACACAAACCATAACCTAGTCTTTCGAGTTGGCTACGTAATTTATGGTGTTTGTTACAAGAAGCTATTTATTAGGCATCTCCTTCCGGTTTCAACCCAATTCTTCTAATCATGCAATTAATGCCTAATTAATTGAAAGCATTAAGAATGGTAACAAGCACTCAACATGAATAGATAAATAAAATTAACAATATAAAAGAATTTGAGTATTCATAGCTAAGCTATGTCGTAGCCCTAGTAAAAGAAATTAGTTCATGAAAAACTTATTGAGAAACATGATGGTTGATGAAGAAATGGAAGGTACTGAATTCTCCAAAAAAGTACAAGAAATTCGATTTTGCGCTTGATTAGGTAACTTGCTGAGTTGAATCATAGTCATCGAGTTTTATTCAGAAAAAAAAAAACCATAATTTTATTCAAACAACAATAAAGAGATGAGTTGTAGTTGAGGAAAATTGACTTTCAAAGGGTTAAGCTAAAGAGATGGGTTATAGTTGAAAATACAAGGTGTCAAACATTATTGTTGTGAAAATGGAGATATGATTACTACTTCAGTTTGATGGTTAAGTGCATAGACTCAATTAAAACCTAGTGGAACTAATTAGTTCTAAATCTAATTGTATCGTTCTTGTGTTGGAATCACTTTCTCTGTCGATAAATAAAATTTAAAAACAAAACCACTTATACAAATAAAAAATAGGATTTCTTCTTTAAATACCACAAAAAACAAGAAAGACGAGAGGGAAAAGTTGCATTTGCCCCGTGCCCATGAGCTCTTAAACCACTTTAGAATATGTTATTTTTCCAATGTGGGATCTTGAGTCCTAACATTCCACCACGCTTTCGTACTCAACTATTGGTATTCAATGACTCGATATCATGCCCATACATAACACTGATCATCTTAATTCAGCCTATAGGTCACCCTTGTCGTGGAATTGGGCCTAGTTGTGTGGTGAAACGAGGCTTTGATACCAAATGTTATGAACCCTTAGATAGAACCTGTCCCTAAAAAACGGCTTGTAAGGGAAGAGTGCCCATGAGCCCTTAAACCACTCTAAGATATGCTTATTTTGACAACGTGGGATCTTGAGTCCTAACACAAACCTTGACGCTTTTACACCGGAGTTTCTTTGGTCCTATGTGCGTATCAATGGAGGTACACCTTGTGCACTTATTGTTGCCGGTGGCCTCCCTATGATGTTTGTGACTGAAGTTTGTGCATATAAATACAATCTATTGTCTTTCTCTAAATCAATAATTATAAATTAAAAAAATTATAAATTTATATAAATAAATAAATAAAAACAAGAAACAAGAAAGACAATGTTAACGTGAACGCAGTGATTTTATAAAAGCGAAATGATAAAATTATCCACTCCGAGCGGAAATGATAACATTATCCACTCCGAGCGGAAAAGCTAAGCTGCTACCATACCATGGCAAGGCTTCTCATCTCCAGCACAGTCTCTCTCACTCTCTCTCCACCAGCCCCGTCCTCACGTGCTCTACTCAACCCCCCACACCTGCCCATCTCGCCGGCGACTCGATTTTCCGGCCGCCAAGCCAGAGGCCTAACGGTGGTGACACGTGCCGGTCCCACCACGAACCAGTACGTGTTCGCATTCGTTATGCCACTCTCTCTGATCGCTGTCACTGTCTTCACCTCCATGAGAATCGCCGATAAGCTCGACGAAGACTTTCTTGAAGAGGTTTGTGAAATTTCTGCAGCTGGGTTTTTGTCTTTATTTGCATGCGGTGTGAGATGTTAAAGTTCATGTGGGTTTTGGGTTTTGTTGAAGATTGCAAGTGTTTTTATTTTTCTTTTCGTTTTTGTGGTGATTAGAATGAACAAGATTGCCAATGATTTCTTTCATATAGAATATAAAATGTGGCAATTGAACTGCTAGGCAAGCCTTCAATGTTTTCCCATCAGTTTTATATTAGTTGAAGTTCAAATGGATTTAATGTATGGTGTCATTCTGCTCTGTCAAGATGTTTTTTTTTTCTCTTATGTACTCTGTTTTGAAACAGCGCACAATATGTAGTGTATGTAAATGTTCTATAGTAGTTTTCTCATTATGTTTAAATTTTGATGTCGTAATCACCCCGAAATGGAACGATAACGAAAATTAGGAGCTTTTATCACATATAATCTCAATTTTGTTTTTTTTTTCTCTTATGTACTCTGTTTTGTAAATTTTGATGTCGACATGGAACAATAACGAAAATTAGGAGCTTTTATCAACTTGTTCCTGTGAAATGTAAAATGCATAGTCACATATAATCTCAATTTTGTTTTTAATCATGATTTCGGTTATATCTGGCATTGTCTGATCTGATGACACGTTCTTAGAGACATGTTATGCAACTCCAATGGCATGTTCTTAGAGATGTACCTTAAAAAGAATGCTCGGTTTAAAAAATTAAGATATTTATCATTTTTCTGCTGCTGCTGTTTTGACAGAAGCTTTGAGTATTGATTCCATATTGTAATGGGAACAATCATATGTATTCCTCTTTTCGTTAATGTAAAAAACTATCTTCGGAGCCCCTAGGTGGACAGGAGGGACTTGGAAGTGAGAGTTTTGCAAACACTGCTAAAAATAGAGTAATTTCATAATCTGTTTGTTTGCGATGTTCTTTTTCTTTTTGTCCAGTTAGTTGTTATGTTTATGAACTACCAGATTCTGGAAACTCAATCAACAAAGCATTGTCCCAGATACCTGTGGTCTGCCAAGCAAACCAAGCAAATTATTTATTACATTTGCGATTATAGTAACTGTTAATTCATGGGATAGCATGTCTGTTCTTCACAGCTTGACTTTTGTCGGTCTCACATTATAATTAGCCTTTGAAGAAAATTATGCCACAAGAAATATGAAAACCTGCTGCGATTGTCATTATCCTGACTGCTTATATTTTCGTATGCCCGCATGTGTTGTTTTTTTTTTCTCTCTATATTTTTGTAAGTAGTGTTGTTTGTATTGTTGATGTAGATTGCAATTAACCAAGCGATCAGGGAAACTGATGAGGATGAGGAAGTTGACATGTCTATAGAAGAAAAACCTGCCCTTCCACGAACACGCAACCGACCCAAAAGGGAAGTCTAGACTTTCTTTTTGCTGCTTGGTAAGGTTTAGTTTTATATTTCAGATCAGCGTGCTGTCGTGAATGGTGATTCTTTGAATGTAAGGGAAAGAAGGGGATGCATGGAAACTTATAGGCTTTGACAATTTTGTATGTCAAATGAGTATTGACATTAGAATGTTGTGCCGATAGCCTTCGAGCCTAATGGCACCTTCTCTTCCTTCCTTGAGAATTAGAGTGCATGCATTGTGTTTCTATTGTTTGTAAAAAGAAATATGGTATGAATATATAGAGTTTGTATAATAGGCAGAGGAGGTTTTGCTGCCGATAAGAACGTTTTGGTTGCTAGCAGAAGTGACAATCCCACTAGAAGGATTTTACAGACAGTATTCATATAGATCAATGGAATGATTTCTTTAAATTTCAAATTGTCGTAATTGAAATTATTGTCAATTCTGAATTTTTTTTTTATAATTTATTTCAAGATGCAGAATACAAAGTAGAAAAGGTTCATGAAATAAACCCGCTATGCCAAAACTCAAAAGCCGCCTTGAATATTGCGCATTACATGAAATTGGCATTGCAGTCGCAATTTCTCTCACAAATTATGAACATTTCAGATGTGTCATCTTTGACCTATTGCAAAAAAACTTAGGAAACATCAACTCCTGCATGTTCAGCCCATCACTGTCATTGAAATGGGAACTTGGAGTTTGACTTGAGAGAAATATCTCCCCCTGCTATCAATGGAATATCAACCCTCATAGAATTTCTTCCAAAACAACAATAATTTGATTGATAGACTTGGTTACTGGAAGACAAATAACTATGTAAACGGCTTAGACCTGTACACAGAATGGAAGTTCTGAACTAGGTTTTCTTCTCCACATATATCAAGAATCAGCCTGCCCCATCCCCATCCATACGCGGGCCTCTCTGCTGCCCTGAAACTTTTTCAACCCATCATCTCCCCCGTTTGAGCCTTCCATTATTGGTAACTTGAAGATAACTTTAACACCTCTTTGCGCTTAATCTCTGATAAACAAAATATTCTTGATTCTTTTCCAAAATATGCCGAGCTAAAGCACAATCTAGAAAGAAAAAAGAAGAAGCAAGAATCAGCTTGCTAAAGCACATTAATTGACAATAAAGGATCTCACTAGGTTTAACACAAGGCTTTAGAGAACTAAACTGACCTGTTGGAGAAGTTATGAGACACTGAAAAACACTACCCTGAAAAGGTGCACCATCTGCCACTCTGAAGACTACAACCACAAATACATACAGATCTTAATTGCGGTGTTCACCTGATACAACTTCATGCATTAAAAGCAAATTGCAACAGAAGGTGCGTACTCTCCAATGGGTTATGGACTATCTTATACATATTAAACATGTTAAAAGCCAAGTAACCAGTGAATTCAATACCTGGCTTCATAATTCATCACGACAGCAGTTTACAACCCTTTGCTTTCAACTTGGATTCTAAACCAAAAAACTTCAATCCTGACACCACCAGATCTGCCGTCTTCTTCTTCATGTGTTCAATTAATACTTCATCATACACAATCATATTGGCTTCTGTTAAAAGTTTGCGCTCTTTCAAATTAGAAAATATCTTCCTTGCCTCCTCTATTGTTCCATGCTTACACATCCCAGAGATTATAGCAGAGTATATAACATCATCCGGAGGACAACCCTGCTGCATCATCTCATTTAGTACTTCAATCACCTTCTCAGCATTATTAGATTTACACGCATGGAGAATGGTAAGAGAATACTTGAATTCCATGGGCCCACTTGTCACACTAGCTAAGCAGTCACGAACAAGCAGCATAACTGTATCAATCTCGCCAACTTTGCAAAGACCTCTTGCAAGAGAACAATAAGCAGAGATAGAAGGAACACAAGACATCTCAATTATCTTATTATGAGAAGCACAAGCCTCATGGATGTCCTCATCTTCAACAAAACACATAATTGCAATGCTATACGTAGACGCGTCAGGCTGCAAATCCACATCCTTCATTTCATTAAAGAAAGACAATGCTTTCTTCACTTTCCCAGATTTGTGGAGTGATCCCATAAGAATATTGTAGATTCCAACACTATAATAACCTTTAACTTTCAACTCCCCAAACACTTCCAACGCTAACGGTAATCCATCCTCCTTTCCTACCATAAAGGAAAAGAATTTTGAAAGATCATCAATAACAGGAAAATCAAATTTCTCCATCTCTGCAAGCATATCGCAAAAGTTATCCATTCTTCTTATCTCAGCATAAGACACCAAAATGGGATTCACCGTAGCAAAATCTGGCTGAAGACCGTCTTGAACTGTAACTCGGAAAATCTTATAAGCTTTGTCAACCCGCTTCGCATTACATAAACCCACAATAAGAGAATTATATATCCCCAAATCTGCCCTATATCCTGAATCCATCAAATCCTTCAACAATTCACATGCCGCTCCAACCTTCCTGTCTGCCACGAACCCCTCAATCAACACCCCGTAAATCGCTCTATCAATCAGGAAACCCTTAACCTTCATCTCCCTAAACAACTCGAATCCTTTCTCCACCCTCCCTCCCTTACACAGACCCGTAACCAGAGTTGCATATGCCATAACGTCCGCCTCTACCCTATCTCTCTTCATTTCCTCCCAAACCCTCAAAGAGCCGTCCAAGTTCCCCTCTGAAATCAAAACCTTAATCATTGCCGTGTATGCAAACACGTCAGGTTTACACAAATTCACCCTCATTCTCTCCAAAAGCTGCAACATTTCATCAATTCTTCCCATTTTACAAAGACCCTTTATCAAGATCATAAAAGTAACACTCTCCTCGACCAACCCATCACCCCTAAAGTCTTCGTAAACCGATAACGCCAAATCCAAATAACCAGACTTCACTAACGCATCCATTATCCTGTTGTACAAGAAAACCCTGGGTTTAACCCCAAATTTCTTCATTTTTTCATACACGTAATAAACCCTAAGACCTCTGTTGGCATCGGAGTGCATTCTGATGAGAATCTCAAACTGTTTCTCGCTGGGCGGTTTGCCCTGCGAGTCCATCAACTCTGGGACTTGGTCCGCGGACCGGAACCGGTTGGACCGGTTCAGACAATAGGCCAAGGCATTGTAGGAAGCATAAGTGTGCTTGAAACCCTTTTGCTTACCTGCCCAGTGGAAGAACTTGGAAGCGGAGACGGGATCATTTTGGACCTTGAGCACCTCGGCGACGAGGTCGGGCGTAACCCGGCGGAGGTTTCGGAGCTCCGAGACGACTGGTGGGCCCCAGTGGTTCTTGTTCTTGCGGAACGCGTCGAGAATGAAGCGCGCGATAGGGGAGAGAAATGAGAGGAGTGTCGTGTCGGCAGGGTTGGATGATGAAGTGGACGGCGAGGATTGGGGGAGGTGTGGGTCCCATTTGGAGAGTTCGAAGGGCTGAGATTGGGGGGCGGCGATGGGGTATTTGCGGTTTGGGAGGGAGACGCGGTTGGAGAAGAGGCCGCCGCGGACTGTAGGGCGGTTCTGTGAGGGCTTGCGGTGGCCGTGGAAGAAGGTGAAGTTTTGGGGTTTAGGGGGTGGGGACTGAGGTGGCATTTTACAATTTGTGTCTGCCCCTATTACTCTCTTTCAGTCTTTCTAAAATTCTTTCCACTTGATAAAATAGAAAGACTGGAAAGAAGAAGGGAAAATAAGTGAACTTTCGCTCAAAAATTTAGAGTGCTGCTAAACGAATTCTAAAATTAACTGAGTACACTCTACTGTCAAAGTATTTATTGAATTACTAATTTACCCTAATATAAAATGATCAAAAAAGATATATTGAATTGTAAAACAAATATAATTTTAATAAATACACCATACTCACCATATTCAACCCTAATGAAAGGCCTAAACAAGAAAAATGATTCCCTGATTCCAACCATTATGAGACTTGTTAGTGTTCAACAAAATTTAGGGTACTGAGGAAGTGAAAGAACCATGTTGGGAAACCTGTGGAGAATGAAATAGGCTTGTGACCCCAGAAAAAGCAAGAGCAGACCCAAGGAAGTTTGGGTGAATGAGGGGTTGTCGATAGGGCTTTCTTCTAGGAGGGATGATTGTGAGCTCCTGATGATTGTAACTCTACTAGTACATCCTTTTTTGGGATCTACTAGTACATCCTTTTTTGGGGTCAAAACATCAGGGAAATTTATTAAAGATGAATAAGATCGTTTACATCACTAGCCAAATATTAAGGACCCATGCTGGACCTGCTTGATCCCAGACATGATTACCACCCATCCTAAAAACATAGATTGCCACCTCATGTGCAGCTCTATTGCAGTGTCGTGGTGTGAAAGAAAACACCACTTGGCTAATTAAACTGTTGAACTAAAACATGAATATCAAATAGGGTGTTGTGTGATAAGAGTTTATTAGGGTGTACCAAGGGTATTTTGGTAGTAAAGTAGGGTGTACTTAGTTAATCTTATATTTTGATTAAAATATTAAGGTGTACTTAGATCATAGGGTGTGCTCAGTTAATTTTAGGGTTCGTTTAGCAGCACTCAAAATTTAACTGCATTGTTCGGAATCGGTTACCGCCCCCAACTTTAACGAACATTTTCGGGACTACCCAAAGACCAGACTACCGGTTATATTTAATTTTACTTCTTTGTTCAAATCCAAATCTATCTATTAATATGAAAATCAAACCAAACTAGACCGTGTGTAAGTTTAAGTTTCGGAGCTAATTTGAGAATTAAAGCAAACTAAACTGGACCGAACGAGCACAACACGACATTTTTTTTCTTAACACTCCAAGACTAAATTTTCAAGCTTTCTCACATCCTTCCTACTCGCTTTCACCTCTACCCATCACTATGACTATGTTTAGTGCTTAGAATTGGATTGAATAACTCGCTAAATTTAAGGTATGTTAAAGGAAGAAATTGAGAAAAACTTCCACATTTTGTCTAAGTTTAAGATAGAAGATGAAATAGTCATGAAGGAAACTTATCATTTCCAAACCCACTGTGTTGACGGATATTTCTTTTTTATTTTGTGGGGATTATAATGGATTAGGTATAAGTTGATAATATTCTATACACCAACATATTTGTCAGACAACAATTCGACCTGCTCCAAAATATTGGCAATAATTGGATCTCAACATATGGGAAACAATTGTTGTCACAAGAACTCTAAAATATTTATTTATTTGTGTGAATACTTTGCAAGAAAACCAGTGTAGAAGAAGAGGAAAAAATGAGCTAATGAAGCTATGGATTGAGTAGGCATCTTTTCCCCTTCCGTTTGTTGCCTCTTTTCATTCCATCTCTCTCAGACCAGCCGCTCTTTCAAATTTTCTCTTCTTTTCAGTGTCTTTGCCTCAATCAACCTCAGCATTTCCCTTCTTCCAAGCAACCCTTCCTCTCTCGATCTCAAACAACCGATCAATCTCAAGATTTCATTCCACCCTTGTCTTCCTCAAAATCTCACTCTCACTTTCACTTGAACGATAAAATATGGGAAAGAAACACACAATGGCACAAGCATACACCACTTATGTGAAGTTATAAACAGAAAACTGGACACACCAATATGACACAAATTTTTTTATTAACTTCGGCATTCAATTTAATATTGTGAGCTTATCCAGTCAACACTACAAGTCTCACTTCTTTCTGGAAAGCGGGGTAACATTACATTCAGTTCAAGTAATTCTACAATGATACATGCCGCAAACGATGAGAGTGTCCATTAAAATTAAAGGCCCCCAAACTATATCAATCAAATTGCACTCTGGAAGAACAAAATTACACACTGCCTATAGGAGATAGATAACAGAAATGATATGATATGTAGATCATGCCTGCAAATCTGCTTCTATTGACTCCAACGACAGACGGTTTCGAGGCCATCACGTATACCGATGCTCCATTCTCTATCACACTCGGGCAAAACTGACCCTCTTTCTATTATTTCCCCTACTCCAGCAATTACCTGTTTGATAATCACTCCCTTGAAATCTTGAGCTTTTATAGCCTGATATATACTCGTGAGGACGTTCCCTCTTAAGGCCACCCTCGTTCCTAGCTCCCGAACCACTGTTTACTATCCTAAAATCCAAATTATTTTTCTGGTTATTCTGCCTCCCCCACTGTTTCCAACCCCACTCATCTCCTCCACGATCTCTCCACCCTCGATCTTTTAGAGATTTATTGTTTTGACTAGGACCGCCCCCCCAATGATTCTCACTATGATCCACATTCTTTGACTCCTGCTGGTAGTAGCCCCAAGACTTACATATTGGATCACCCCATCTATTACCTTCCACAGACGCAACACCCTGACAGCCACCTTCCCAAGGATTAACATCATTATCCCAACCCTTTGACAGAGTGATATTATCTCCCATCTGGTTCCATCCCCATGACTTATCCCTGCTATCTTCCCATGCATTCTTCTCCATACTTCCATTGCCCTGAGTACTTCCACTTTCCCAAGGGTTGTCACCATTAGCATTCCACTGGTTCCTGCCCTGAACTGTGTTTTTCAAATCTCCACTACCCTGAATGTTGTCACATTCCCAAGGATTTCTGCTGTTATTTGGGACCCTGTTATGTCCATCTGGAGGAATAAAAGCTGAATATTTTGTATTCTTGTTTCTTCGCCCGAACTTGTCTTCTTCCTCATCAGGAGCAAAGTACTCACAATCCACTTCCTTTATGAGTTCGGGATCAATAATAGGGTACCAATCTATTTCATCGATATAAATACTTGGATCAGGCAGAGAGATGTCACAGGAGAGGCCATTGATGTCTGCCCAAAAGCGCTGTTTTGCATTTTGAAATGCCTCCTCACCAGCTGAGTCGTTCCAATTGAGTACATTACTATTTCCATTCATATACCTCTTGGCATCTACTACCTTCCACCATGGTATGGACCCAACCAAAGTGCAGAATTGCTTTTCCCAATAAGGTATACCATCCTTACAAAACCCTACAAATGAAAAAAAGACAAAAAAGTAAGTAAGTTTCCACTAGAATGACTCTTTCAACAATGATGAGATTATCAAGACACGGAATTAATGCCCCACACGTCATGTGAACATAAAAAACTAATAATAATAATAATAATAAGAGATAAGCCACATGACCAACCAGAATAATACGAAAAGGAAAAAGGAAAGTACAGAACTCACATCTTTAACAACCTTGGACTAATGATATGATGCAGATGATAAGAGACTTCTATTTGAACAATTTCCAGAGTCTAAGCAATTATCACAGAAACCTCACAATGCTTGAGACAAAATTAGTTATGTTAAGGTTTCTTATTTTGTTCAAAACGAATTATAAATGGAACTGAAAGCCTACCGTAAATTGAAATAACGAAAAAAATTTCCATAGGTAACAAAGAAAACGAATTAGCTGGCTCTGTAAAATGTACATAACACACAAAACTACACAGAAAAAAAAAAAAATTAATCCTCTTCTGCAGAGTTTAACTTTAGGAGACCAATTTAAATTTAGTAATCTACACTATTTTCTCACATGTAAATCTGCTGTCAATAGGAAAGGCATTCCGAAGACAAAGTAGCGCACTCAAGAGAGTGAAATGGGTGAACAAATAGGCTAATGGGTTTAACATACACGAAGGAAGTAACCTGACCAATTAAAGCATGCAAACTCTGTGCATTTTGAATGCACCAAAGCACAAGAAGAAATAATAAATGATGGGCACAAACAAATGTAGTTCTATTTCACGATAAGCCAATCAAAGTAGACCATAATAAGGTATCTATATCTAATTATCAGTCTTCAATCCTAACGAGTGTCTTATAAATAGGTGCTTTCTAGCATTGCTCCCCAGACTGTTATAATACCCGCCTTGAATTCTCAGTAAGTTTCTCTGCTGAACAAATAAACAATCTAAAATATCTAAGTTTTTATAAGCTTTGGTATTTTCTTAGGAACCATTTACTGAAAAAGTAAAAAGGATTTGATGAAAGGGGAAAAATTGGAACAATTAGAACATGTGCCATATAAAGAATTCAGATAAAAACACATCAAGAAAAACCTACAAACCAACAATTCAAGAAGAACCCAATTCAAATTGATAGTAAACAAGTTCAAAAAACAAACAAAGACTGAAAATTACCTGAAGGGGGAGGAGGTTCGGGGTGATATGGTAGAGGGGATACGCTTGGAAGCTTTTCCTGACGGTAGATTCTACGAGGGGGACGATGTCTCCAATTGCCCATTTGCGCAATTCCAACACTTCATAGAGAGATAAAGAGAGAGAATGAAGCTTTCGAAACTACTACAGGATCTAAGATTTTGTGAGATAAAAAACAAAGCTTTACTTTTACCAGAGAGAGAAAGTGAGAGTCAAATACTGTTGAAGTTGGCGGGCGGCGGACTGACTGAGGTTTGGACAGCGTAAATGGCGGAACTCGTGCTCAACTCGGTCCACTATTCAGGCCCAAGTTTTAGGGTGATGGTGTCCATTGGGCCTAGCCGAATTTGAAGTTTTCAGCTTAACCTAGGACTTTCTAAATGAACCCAACAATTTGATAATATAGGCTAATATATACTATATAAGTATGTAAGTTTCTGGAGTCATTCCATGGGGCATTAGATGAGGTCTTATCTCTTAATTGTTGAATCAACTTAACTAATTCGATCTAATGACTAACTAATTTGATCCAACGATTAAAAGATAGGGTCTCATCTAAGGATCTTAGATAATGCCCTCACTATAAAATTCTTGTAAATTTATGATAAGAAGGGATTATTAGTTGACCTGCGGATCGGGGCTCACGAGTTAAAGAAGGTTAGTCCAACCCAATGAGCCAAAACCTAATATAGTTTGACCCCATTTTTTTTTTATCGGGTAGGGCTTGGGACAATGTTTATAAACCAAGCTCGGCCGACGAGCTGATCCATTTGAGTCCAATGTGGCTCAGTTCATCAAGCCAAGTCGAATGTGGGACAATGTTTTATATTTAAAAATATACTGAGTTTGAATTGTGAGATAATTAATCTTTATTGTAAAAAATAATTTTTTATTTATGTAAGGCTCGTTTGATAATCATTTCAATTCTAGTTTTTAGTTTTCGTTTTTTGTGCTAGAGTTTAGAGGAAAATGAGAGTGAGGATAAGATTGAGAGAGAGGATGAGAGAGGAGGATGAGGGGAATGAGTAACAAAAGTGAAAACAAAAACTTGAAAGTGAAAACAAATTGAAATAGATCTCAGTTTTTAGTTTTTGTTTTCACTTTGGTTACTCCTCCCTCCCATCATCTCCTCTCATCTTCCCTCTCTCATCTCCACTCTCATTCTCACTTCCATTCTCCGTCTTTTTCCTCTATACTCTAGCACAAAAAATGAAAACTATAAACTAAAATTGAAATGGTTATCAAACTGGCTCATAGTTTATCATTTTTACGATCAAGGCTCCTTTGATAAATTTTGTCCTTGAAGTTTTGAATTCCAAGCAATTTAAGAACAATCCCCAATTTCTGTTACATTATTCTAATTTATGTTCACATAGAGGGAAATTTCGGTCCATTCGTGCAGCCCCTCCCCAACTACTCCTATAACAACCCCAACAGCACCTCATGTAGCTTTTCTTATGTTTTCAAGTCTCGAAGTCCATTACCTCAAATCTTAAATAAAAAATAGTGTGACTTTTCAGTCTTAATGTATGTTGAGAGAGAGAGAGAGTTGTCCTTGAATTGCTTGGAATTCAAATTCCAAAGATAAAATTGATAAAATTAAAACTACAAGAACCTTGTAAATGCGGTAAACAACATTTAGGCTATGTCGGCCCTGTCCTTGTACCTTTCAAGTAGTCCCACCTGTGGCTTAGACTTCAAACTACGCTCTAGAAGAAATTTTTTTCTTCTGGTTCACAAAGGAGCGTATGGGTTTTGAAAGTGATTGATGTCATGTTTTATTTATGTGCACTAAATAACGAAGAATTTAGATGATTAAATTGCAGTCGTGTCTTTCATTGGCCCCTTTTTTCTTCTTCTTCAAAGGTATGGTTGAAACTTTTTTTAGGAAGGTATCATTGGACCATTTCTTTTCATGAGTGTTTTTTTTTCTTTTCTTTTCGCATTAATTTGTTCTTTCTCATCCTACCACATTACCTTTCGTGTTTCCCGGTGTTGTGACCAAATACGAAAAGATTGGGTTAAGACAAGATCTTTAACTTCACTTACAAATTCAATCATTTCTATAGATCTGAAAACATGGAAATAAATGAAGGCTTCAAGTTATTGTTTACTTTTCTGGACTCTCTTGGTAAAAAAAAATGTTTAGATGTGACGGTCACACTGCAAAATATCTTCATTTAGTGCTCGAAAAAAATATCGATTAAGGATCAATGCATGTATAGATTTTTGATCATCCTATTCTCATAATTCAATAAATAAAAAAGTTAAAATGAAAGAGCTGGCTTTTTTCTTGCTTCATCACCTACATTAAATTATCCATGTGTGATTATGTGACTTTCGTCTGTCTATCTTGCTTTAAGCCGAAAAATTAAAGAGGGAGCTCATAATGAAAGACATAATTATACAAAGTAATTAAAACCTATGACTTGCGAAAAGTGGATAGGATCATAGGAGGAGGAGGTCAAGAAATGTATTATATATTTGTACTTTCGTTTTTCGTGTAAGAATCAAATAGAACTAAACGTATTATTCATTTATTATACATGTATATATGTGTATTTTTACATATTTCACAATAATATACATATTATTTATTTATTTTATTCGTATTTTTCATGTACTATTGAGAAAAAAAACTACACATAACAAATTAAAAAATAGTAAGTGATATATTAATTTGTTTTATTTATTTCTTTTTTTAAAAGAATATTAATTGGTTTTCTAGATGGGAAAGAAAAATCATTTATCTTTATGACTTCTTTTGTAAAAGATGCATGATTTGAGAATATAAATGTGACAATTCCTCTCTTTGGGCCCTTCAACAGCTGTCTTCCCTCTCACAACCTCAGGCCTGCTTTTGTTTCTTTTGTCTTCTTCCCTACATTCCCTCTTCTCTTGCACATTGTGACTTCCCCACTTCCCTCAATAATTACTCTCTCTCTCTCTCTCTCTCTCTCTCTCTCTCTACAGTGGTGTGTGGATTATGGGAAACAGTCTATATCTGTACATTATTTTATTGAAGACTTTAACTCTAGTCACAAATGTACAACATCAGAGTAGTTGCCTATGGTACAATATCTCTTTAACCTAGAGGTCCCAGATTGTTGAACTAATTGTCACAGCACAACACAACACTGTGTCACTGACTAGGATTTACTCATGCCAACATAAAAAGTATGGATCAAGGTTTCCAGTCAACAATGAAAAATAAATATCCCAGGTCTCCATTTCAGCAAATGAGCTGTCATTTTTTACCACTTCAAAAAAAATACAGCATGCATAATTTCAGCACCATTGAATCTTAACCATAGATGAACAATACAGATCCAACCAAGGATAGAGAATTCATCAGCAGAAAACTTATGCAATCTTATTGGAGTAAATCAACATCAGCAAGCAGTGTCCTCATCATACATGATGGGCTGCTGTTGCATGGTATTATTACTTATTCAACTGAAGGAAGGGGATAGTTGAGTAATTTGATTCCCATCAGACATTTGAACATGTCTGCTGCAGTTAAAGAAAGATTGGGGGTTGCAGAAAGATGAGAAGGCCCCATCAAAAGTATTTCTCATAATTCATTTTGAGGCTCCTTCCCTGAACACAAAGCAGCTCTAACTTTTTCCAGTACAAATTGCTATGCTTAGACCCACCCACACATATGAACAGAAGAACTCATCATGAACAAGAGGAAAAAAAAAGTGAATAGCTGAATTGGCAAACAACAAACATACCCCCTCAGGATTGTTATCAAATTTGGAAACTTAACAACCTTCTTAGAGTTTGTGATTCAGTTTCCCAATAAACTATTCTTTTGTATATGAGATTATTAACTTGAGTGAAGTCTAAGTGATCTTCTTTCCTGAACTTTATAAAAGTAGCATCCAAATTCCCAAGAGCTGAAAGTTGCTGATGCTGTGAATTCGGGTTTTATCGATGGATGAATCATTCGATTTCAGGAGATGGGTAAGATGGTGTTTAGATCTTACAAAATATCTGCATTGAATTTAAGATTTTTGATAACTGTTTCAAGTAATGATGTAAAATTTCATTAACTTAATTTATTATTGTTTTCTTGACTATTTTGTGCAAATTGGTTTTGCAAAACCAGCTTCATATGTTGCCCTTAGCATGATGTGATTTCTTGGTTCTGCAATGGCAAAGAGGAGCTGGTTCAGTATAGTGAAGAGGTTCTTTGTTTCAGAGACACAGTCAAAGCAAAAAAATGTAAGCAAATCATTCTTCTTCTTCTTCTGCTATTTTATTCATTTCACTTTGAAGTCCCTATCCTAATTTGATCAATTATTTTTAGAAGGAGAAGAGAAGGAAATGGATTTTTGGAAAGCTTAAGATCAAAAGACTAGCCTCATTAACTGCACCATCACCACCATCACCATTAAAACAAAGGACACAAAATGAGGCAGAGGAAGAACAGAGCAGGCATGCTCTGACTGTGGCTATTGCCAGCACTGCTGCAGCTCATGCTGCTGCTGAGGTTGTGAGGATCACTGGCACACCCCAGTCTTCTGAGCAATGTTTGGAGGAGGAAAAATCATTGTCAATCATTATTGGTCAAAATGAGGCCACTAAATTCGCACATCAATGTGAGAGACAAGCACAAGAATCTGCAGCTGTGAAAATACAAACTGCCTTCAGAGGATACCTTGTGAGTTTATTCAGGCTGTTCTCTCTCTCTCTCCCCCTCTCTCTCATGCCAAAATTTCAAAATTTTAATCAATTTTTGCTGAATGATCTTCACTGGGGTGACTTGAATTGTTACAAAATTCCATGAAACAATATGTACATATTGACAACCCTGTCAGCATGGCTATGTTTATGATTATCTGAGAACTTTTGTGGTTTTTTTTCCCCTTAATTACTCATTTATTCTCAGAAAGCTACCATTTCTCTCATGAAAGTAAAATAACTAGATGAAGTATGCAAGAAACTATATTATTGTAAGTTATTTATCATATCCTGCTAAGATCAGTTTATTAGACTTATCATTGTTACATGTTTTGTGGGAGAAAATTGCAGGCAAAGAAAGCTTTGAGAGCACTAAAGGGAATAGTGAAGCTTCAAGCGATTATTCGAGGACGAGCTGTGAGACGTCAAGCAATGACAACACTCAAGTGCTTGCAATCCATAATAAATATCCAATCACATGCCTGCGCTAGGAGATTCCAGACGATCGAAGATGCTTACCATTGCGATGAACATGATAATTTGAGAGACAAGATAATAAGGGTAAGTTTGGAAAGAGGTTCTTATGATGGAAACATACAAAAGAAAAGGAACACCTTTTCTCCATTTAGGACAATCTTTCTTGTGGAACCAGTGTCTTTTAAGTACAATTTTCTTTGCACAATGTGACATATGATGAAATCTTTAAAACTTTTAGATGGACTCAAACAGTCAAAGAAGGTGGGACGGCAGCCTCATTTCAAAGGAAGAGGCAGAGGCCTTGTTTCTAAGCAAGAGAGAAGCTATGCTTAAGAGAGAACGAATAAGGGAATACTCGTATACCCATCGGGTAAGTTCCTCTACTTTAAAATCTTTGGTTCATTCTTTATCTCTGTTCAAAAATAGCTTCTCCCACTAAGTTGTCAGCAAAAACATTTTGCAGAAGTCAGCAGAATCAGAGAGAAACAAAGTAAAGGGAAGATGGAGATACTGGTTGGACCAATGGGTAGACACACAACTTTCTAAAAGCAAAGAACTTGAGGACTTGGACACGGTTTTGGATTTGAAAGCAAAGCGTAAAGAAGAATTTGGAGGAAAACAACTTAGGCTGAGAAACTTCCAAAGACAAAACATTCAGATTGAAGGAATGGATTCTCCGGTGTTTGTACCAAGAAGATCTTCATACCACAGAAAGCAGTGTTCATTGGGAGATGAGAATTCCTTCACAAGCTCTCCTGTTGTTCCAACTTACATGGCTGCAACAAAATCTGCCAAGGCAAAAGCAAGGTCTCTAAGCTCCCCTAAGTTAAGGGCAGGCAGTGTAGAAACTTACTCTGAGAGCTATTCACCATGCAAGAACAACATCTCTCTTATATCTTCTATTACCAGTGAAGTCCCAATTAGCAGCACTGGAAAAATATTGGGCAAGTCTAGTAGTATCCAGCAAAGATCTCCAAGCATGAAGGGCCTTCCAAGCCCTTTAAGATTAAAACAGACGACAAAGGATCGAAGCTTCGATTGGGATAGACAAAGTGCTTTTAGATGATGATTTCAGTGGAATTAAAGACAGATTAGTTTGGTTAGTGTATTTGGTTTGGATTGCAGAAGTTAATTTGTAATTACAAATTAACTAAGTGGATGAACATTTTCAGTCCTTTAACCATATATAGGTTCATTACTGCATAGATAAATAACATCTTCCCTTAAACTTTACTTATTCATACTGACTTAAGCAACCTGATCACAGGATTATTATTAATTCGCTAGTTGTGAGCTTGAATGCCATGTAACTTCATTTGAACTTTGCAACTTCTCTCGGTTGGAAAAATGATTGTTAGAATAGCTTCAAAATGGAAGCTACCTGTATTATGTTTAAGCCCGCTTTCTTCAAGTCATATATAACAAGAAGAACAACACCACATCTCAGAATAAGGGGAAGCTTCTATAATGAACGCTATGTTGAGGGGTTACAATGAGAGGTTCAATCCAATAGTCCAATAATAACTCTGCACTGGATCGAACGGCCCTCATTATAACCCCTCACGAAAACCCCTCATTCTAGCCTCTGTATTTAAAACTTGCAATTTACATATTTTAGAGGGTGCTGGCTAATGTCCCCAAAGGCCCAAGAGCCACTCAAACTCAAAGAATGCTGCCCAAAGGAAAGGGACCTGACCTAAAAAGAATGAAGCCTAAAGGAATGGCTAACAATTCTAAGCCCAAAGCCGAGGAAGGATGGTAGCTTATATGCCAAACTCTCACCCCAAACCCAATGGAAAAGGAACTAAAATCATCCTATGAAATATGAATACTTACAAATTTCAACTTAAGTTTGGGACTAATTATTTTAGTGTGACCGAACATAAAGTTACAAGTTGACACAAAACTATAATATGTGGTGAGCGACGAGTTTATAGTACTATAAAATACATTATTGAATTGGTACGTTTACATCGAATAAATACTCGTATTTGACATCGCTTCTAGAACTACAAGACACCAAAAGACAAAGTAACTTTAATTATGTAATAGGGAAAGAAAACGAAGTCCATCGAATTCCACTAGAATAAGAATCGCTTGTAAGCAATCATTCTAGACAAGGAAGCTGTTTTGTAAATTGTAATTCCAAAATTACGGCAGGCTCAATTCTATATTAACATGAAAAGACATCATATATGTGTTTGATTTCTCTTCTTTTAATCTAGTCACGTACATTGGACCATATTTTTCCAAAGTCATTTTCACCAAGAGGCAAAGAGAGAGCTGCACACAATAATAATAAATAAGAAGGTCAAGACTTTCAAAGCCCCTCCTCCCTTACATTCAAACTTTCTAGACACTGCACTACTTTCTTGCTTCAAAGGAATTATAATGAATCTGTCTACCACCATTTGGTCATTGGAGTTGGACCTTTCAGGCATGCACTCCCAACATTGGACATTGGAGTTCGACCTAACCAATCTTATATTAGATGCACCACGTGGATTTCGTGAGAACTATATGAGAAATGCGGCCGACAAATTCAATTATTAATTAACGAACGAATAATTGCGTGTTGGAGAGCTAGATTTTGATATTTAGGTCAAAGAGAACGTTTCAAAGTGGAGATACTATTAAAAATCAAGTCATTCACAAATCTAGACGTTGTTCTTGTTGAGAGTATTTTCCCAACATTACCAATTGATTTCGGGGTGAAATTTCAACTTCCCTTATAGTATGAGACCGTAGTATACCAATTGGTAAGAATCCATTGATAACTTGTACCTAAAAATCGGCTTGTAAGGAAAGGGTGGCCAAAAGCTCTTAAACCACTCTAGGATATGCTATTTTCTAATGTGGGATCTTAAGTCCTAACATTCCACCACGCTTCCGTACTAAATGTTCTCACATTGGCCCACTCTATTGACAGTGGCCCAGTGGTAGCCATTTCCTTCCTTTGAGGCTGCTACACTCAACTACCAGTATTCAATGACTCGATATTATGCCCATACATAACACCAATCATCTTAATCTAGCCTATAGGTTGGCCTTTCCTTGGATTTGGCCCCAATTGTGTGGTAAACCTGGTTTTGATACTAACTATGGACTTATAAGATGTTGGGATTGTCAATTGATTTTGATGTGGAACCTCAACTTCCTTCAATTCTTTAACCAACATTTTCGGCTCTAAAGGGCAAAACAACAAATTTTCTATACAAAATATATATTGTTTTTCCATTATTAATACCAATGAAGCAATTTACAACAAAACTACTCAAATCCAAATATATTATTTCAAGTCCTTAATTAATTGCTATCTTGACTAAAAGAATTTATCATGTCTAGCTTTTACGTCTGCTGGTTCTATTCTAATTTTCGTATATATAAGTAATAGGTAACTCTTATTTTCTTCATTCAAACAGCAGTAACTTCAAATAAAACTAATGAAAATATTATGATTATATGCTTATGTTCTATGCACCCAAAAAAAATAAATAAATAAATAAACCATCAATGTGGCTCCCTCCCTCCACCCACCACTGAATTTCTTAGGCTAGAAATTGTCCAGAGGTTTGAGGCAACTTTTAGTCTTCCAGTCGAGACTTGTGGGAAACTTCTTATATTATTAGGTTTTAGAAAATGACGTTCAAAGTTTGAACTGCATAAGTGCCGTTGAATTAGGCAACCTTTTTCCCCAGTCTGTTTCAGGATGCTCAAGTCAAGTGAAAAAATCAATTTGGCTCTGGCTGGCTTCCCTCGTTTCTTTTCACAAATGCTCAAATCACACGCCTTTCATGAGTTGAAGTCAATGGGATAAAGGTTATCATCTAAGTTGCCTGAGCAGCTACTTCAAGGAATAGTAAAAGAGAAAAAAAGAGAGTAGAAAATTAGGTTCAGTTTACAAACTCTTCAAAGGATGCATGCACATTATGTTATAGAAACAAAGTTGCGAAATTCTTCTTGATTTAACGGAAAATTTTAACGGACTTAGACGTAGGTGGTGAATTGCAATATTTTATAGGGCTTGTCCAATATAGATCCCTACATTTTCTATTTCCTAGACATATACCCATCACTCTATAAATCTATGTGTAAAACCCAATTTCAAATTTAAATGACCAATAGGATATAAGAGGTCGTAGTATTCCTATGTTTTTACATTGTTGCCACCAAACTTCATATTTTATTTATAATTTATTTCAAGCATTTCATTAACTGTCATAATTGTAATTAACACTCCCTATTAATAGCATATCAATCACCCCATTTCTCTTGGTTGTCATTCCCTCTCACATATCGCACCCTAAAATTGCAAACCAACAAAAATATATGTAAATTAAATATCCAATAATGTACCTATGAAAAATATAAATATAAATATATTATTTAAATAAAATATAGGTATATTATTTACCAAATTTTTTATTAAAAAAACTAAGTTAGTTACTTTGTAATTGAAATTTCCGTAGATTTTTCATAAATTAAAAATAGGTACACAATAATTTATAGAAAATATAGGTACATTATTTACCCATAGGTAAATTATTTTACAATATACCTATAAATGTGTATAGGTACATTTTTGGAGAGGAAAAATAGGTTCATTTAAAAAAATACGTACATTGTTTTACTAGGTACATTATTAGAGGAAAAAATAGGTACATTATTTGGAGAGAGAAAATAGGTTCATTTTAAAAAATTGTTTTTCATAAAACAAATACTTTATTCAGAGAAAAAAATAGGTACATTATTTTGAGAAAAAATAGGTTCATTTAAAAAAATGTTTTCCATAAAACAAACAATAAATAGATTATCAAAATATTTTTCAACATAATTAAAATGTACACTATTATTCATAAAACTATAATAAAATAGATTACTAGTAGTATATTTCATAAAAGGAAAACAACCAAAAACAAAATTATTAAATAAACCAAAATGTTTTTTTTTTGTCATAAAACAAACCAAAACGTTACTAATACTTTAATGTTTTTTTTTATTAAATACTAATACTTTAATGTTGAAATTAACATTTAATTTCAAGTAAGTTTCTAAATTAATTCTTACATCCATTACAACCATTTGAAGATCTTTCCAAATTCAACGTGTGCCATTAGGTACACCCCACATAACACGTTAACTTGTAAATAGGGGTAGTTTTGGAATCTGAAAAATAGAATAAATCAGATTTTAAGCTAAATTAGGTAACTTGCTTACTTGGATCATAGTCATCGGGTTTTATTTGAAAAAATTGGGTATTTTAAATAGAAAAATAAAAGAAAGGGTTGTAGGTGATTACAAATGAATTTTATGGGTCTAAGCTCAATTTACTATATTTTTTTTTATATACAAACTTCAGGTAGTTAATAGTAAAACTTAAAAATTCATGTAGTAATTTCACACGTGCACACAAATATATATTTTAGATTGAGTATTAATTGTCAATTATGCATGCAGTAGTTTTCCTGAAAAGGAGAAGATCTATATCTCTGTCAATAATGAATGAATTCATAACGTATGAATTGATTTGATGGTAGCCGTAGGTAGCATCAGATAAGAAGTAGTGATCATGAGCATGAGCTAGCACACGGTTTTAGAAAAAGGATCACTCTATATATGCTATACTAGGGGTCAGATCCTTTTTTCCTTTTCTTTTCTTTTTGCTTTTTTTTTTATAGGAAAAAAAAACCATTTCTATTAGGGTTTTTTTTTTTGTTGTCAAAACATTTCTTTTTAAGGTTTGGCAACTAGATGGATATGTACTCTTTATAAGTTTGCATGTGAATTTCATCCTTTCGTTGGATATCGCTTTCAAGAACACTTGGAGAGATGGAAATTACATGCGTGTTAGTTTCCTTAGCTTATGCCTTTTATATTGTTGAGGATATCCCACATCAATCATATATAGGATGAAATCTTAGCTGAAGAGTTTAAAAGATTTTGGACCTCTACGTTCATCATCAATTGCTTTTGAATTGGATGTACTGACTTTCTAATATGATATCAGATCATGCTTGTTATTAGCTAGGTATCAAAGACGCCACAAATGAGGAGACGTGCTATGATTTTATAGAGTTTTTAATTCTATTTTTCAAATTTTCTTTCTCTAAACCACCTTCATAGTGCGTGAGTTCTGCAATATATACATATTTTAGTTACTGTAATATGTAAAGTTTGCAATATGGGACGGAAATGAAAAGGAGAAGATGTAGAGGATCAATGAATTCATAACATACATTGACTTAATGCCGTAGCATCAGATGAGAAAGGATCACTTCTACGCATGTTAGCTACTAGTCGCATCACATGAAAAAAATTAAAAATCTAGGGTTTGGCAACTAATTTTTGATATTTCATTATATTTGCATGCCTTTCAGTTCTTTTCGTATCGTTAACCAAGATTCCATCTACAAGGAGATCAGTGAGCTACAACTTACAATAGTGTTTATCGATCTTTTTATTTTATTTATTTATTTAAAAATAAATAAATGCTAATTGCATTTAAAATTTAAAGTTAAAAGTCAAATTACACTTTAATTAAAGAATGGGGTACCGCGGGGAATGCAATGCACCCTTTCCTCTCGCTGCTCGCTTTTAACCCCATAAATATTGTGAATGAGAAAAATATATGCAGAAGAGCATGCGTGACACCAAAGTTTCTCTCCCGCTCTACGAAGGAGGCAAATTGTTGTCATGCTGCTCTAATGGTTTGGTGTTTCGAGTTTGTATTATAAAAATCATTAAATAAAATCCTAAAACAACTTAATTTAATTTGGACATAATACTGATACAAAAAATATGAGGACTTTTCACAAATAGGCTCATTCTAGCATGATATTTTATGTATAAATACTTAGAAAGCTCTTATTTGGGGAAAAAAAAGACCCTAATCTAGCCATGTTATTTTCTAATTGGTTCTTAATGTGTTGCAATTTTTTCACCTGAAAGTATATCATGGAGATTTTCTAAATTATTAACTTGAAGGGTTTTTTTTATATTATAAAATATCATTTTAGAATGAGCCTATCTATAAAAAGTTAAAAATATAAACAGAGTTTCCGAACTCAAGTTGTATGTACTCAATGACCCACTTCTCTCTCTCTCTCTCTCTCTCTCTCTTTTTCCCTTTTCTTTTTTTCATCAATCTCTATTTACCCTTTCTATTTTTCTTTTTCAATATATATATAAACTTTATACTCAATATCTGTCACTAGCTAGTTGGATTTATGATCTTAAATTAAAAAATAATTTACTATCGATGACTTTTTCCAAGTAAAATAATTAATAAAGACATTAAATTAAAAACAAAAAACAAAAAAAATCCCCTTTATCTTTAAGCATTACAGCTGCAACCTTTTGTTTTGCTTTCAAATGTTTTTTTTTTCTTTTTGAAAACTAATTATTCAAAGTGAATGTGCTTCAACTCCTTAATTGCTTGCAACAGATTCCATTAGAAAGGGGAGGGAGAGGTGGTAACAAAGCAAAGAAATACAATTTAAAATGCCATCTGATAACCTTTCCAGGTGACACAATGAAGATTTTGGCTATCTGTACAAGTGACAAAATTATAATGCGCACAAGGCATGCAGTTCATGGTCGACAGAGTGTATGTATCTTTCACTGCAACACCACAAAAGTGCTTTCTAAAATGGATTTGTTTTTTTTTCATAATAAATTAAGAGGTTTTTACATTAAATATTATGAGACAGATGACATAAAGGAAAACTCACTACTACATAATAAGAAATGTTCGCAGACAGTTTCCCCGTTTTACTGTCAGCCAGCAGTGGCTTTCCTTTGCAATATATGACCACTTTTAATGTTTCAAATCATCCGCAATGATGGCTGTCATTTTTAACAAGGTTAAAATGCTTTTTTTTCATTAAATTTGACACGAAATTTTAATTTAGTGACTGAGAAAATAATTTAGCCATATTGGTCATTATATTATCCAAAATTTACAATTTATAGACTTGCAGTTCATTTATGTTAAACGGTTGGGCTAGATACTCCTTTCTGGTCACTGGGTTTTTGATGAAATTTGAATTTGGTTATTGAGAAAAAAAGTTAGCCAAAAGGCATGCAAATGCTATATTCCAACAACTTTGTTATGGACTTTTTTTGGGTGAGCATGATAAAAGTTGAGATTATGATTGAAGATTTTTTGAAGATATGGATTTACCTTTTTGTGAAACTATTGTTGAGATATGAACTTATTTTGTCATAGAATGATATCTTTTACCTTATTTGATGCTAAATAGCCTTTTGGCTAAATTTTTAAATGAAAACTAACGTCATGTCTAGAAAGGTATATATATGTTTGTAACTTAGTAATAATATACCTAGCTATGAATATATAAAGTCAAAGAATCAAAATTAAGACGCAATTTTAGAATAATTTAGACTATCTCTTGTATAATATATCGTATATATTCAAGGATGACAATCTAATTATCCTTACACTTAAATGTAGAACTAGCATATATTGTAGTTTTGGCCTTTGGCCATCCATTCTCTAATGAGGTTTAGCGATTGCTTAATTACCTAATATAAGAACTCATATTTGAGGAGCTTTTTGGGATTGAAACCTCCAACTCTCATCCCCCATTTATTTATTAACATACAAAATAAAGTTGCACGTAAGAAACTTGTTAGTTTAATATGAATTAATTCTTGATTATCTTTCAAGAATTAAAACTTTCAAAAGTTTTTACCTTCAACACTCACTTTTTCACCTACATCTTAGTTGAAAGTAAACATCACCTTTCAACTTATTTTCTACCTTCCTTCCACTTTTTTATTCCCCTCATCTTTTACCTTTTACGTGTGCATGAGAGATTGAGAGATGCATTAAATCTATGTATTCACTTTTACCCTCATGGAAAAGTTTGATAGTCACGACAAAACAAGCAAAACAAAGAGATTCTATTTCCTAGATTAATTTACCGCAGGGATTTGAAGGGACAGGAAGACATTGATTAAAGTGGAATAAAAGTGGGTTAGGGAACATGATAAGAATAATTTATAATCTCATAGGTTTAATCATCCAACGCCAATTTTGTGTGTCCTACAGTCTTACTCGCCCTCTAAGCACATCAATAATTTATTTAACCTCAATGGCATGCTTGATGATGAGGACGGCTACAAAACTTATGTGGCAATCCCACCTATCTCCTCGGGCCTAGTGGACATGTCACCCACTTGCCAAGTTATGATTCGAGGATTCTACTTTCCGATTAGCCAATCTCATGCTCGAAATTTTGCTTATAATAAGATTTGTGGTGTAATCATCTAACAATTATGTTCCATATGATCGTAACAGTGTTACGTGATACTATTAATCAACTTATCACCTCATAACATGAGTTTGATATATTAGCATGTGTAATTTACTTACATTATAGTATATATAGTGTATCAGTCACCTAAAAATTCTTATTTACATATTTAATAGTGTGATTCACTAATGTGATTAAAAGTGTCTTGGCTCTAACAATGTTGCTCGATTTCTAATAGATGATCTTTCATGAACATGACAAAATTGACCATGGAAACTGCAAAGGGCCCCTCTTTAGCCGCCCTTCGATCTCAGCCATGACACATGTGCGGTGATTATATTCAACATATTTTTCACTGCTAAAGTACTTCTGCAAACCCAAGAGCATCAGATGGACAAGAAAGGCCCACAATGGGTCCTCAGTTAAAAAATTTATGTATGACGGGAATAACATTATTTTATTATTTTCGGTCAATAACACAATGATACGTGAAAAAATTATTTTACTTGTCATTGTATTATTGACCGAAAATAGCAAAAAGTGTTATCCCTATTACATGAGAGTTTCTCTCGTTCTCAGGACATAAGTATTTGGGGTGTTCCCACAATATAAATGCTCAAGTTAATGCAAGTCTTGATTTCTTTTATTGGTGGGTTCGGTTTCCTTCCAGAAAGAATGCAATAAAAAAGGATTAGGTTTTTCACCACAAGTCCGCAAATGAGAGAGGACTAAAAACTAAATACTAGAGTTCACACTTGGAGGAACTATAGTGATGAGCAATATCTATATCAAATTATAGCAATCTTTAATTTTATACTCCTAACAAAAGATTTATGTACGCAGATTAAGACACTTGTACCAGACCAATCTAAGTCACCCACCCATGCCATCCAAAAAATGTAGTTTTTTATATTAAAAATAATCATGTTGTTGGCCTTGAGGTCATAATTATGTCGTTTTCATTTGTCCACTGCATACCCTTTAGCAGATTCTCTGTTGGTATCTTCTTTGCCTGTAAACTTCTAGCAACCGAAAGGATATATTTATCTAATCTATCCTTAAATATTTTTAGCATATTTGAAACTGTTGTTAAAAAAAAATTCCGCCCGTTTGATAATTATTTTAATTTTAGGGCCCGTTTGATAACCATTTCCATTTTAGTTTTTAATTTTCACTTTTGTGTTAGGATATAGAGGAAAAAGAGGGAGAATGGAAGTGATAATGAAAGTGGAGATAAGATTGAGAGGGAAGATGAAAGGGGAGGAGTAATAAAAGTGAAAACTAAAACTAAAAACTGAAATATATTTGAAATTGTTTTCACTTTCAAGTTTTTGTTTCACTTTTGTTACCTCTCCCTCCCATCCTCCCCTCCAATACTCTCTCTCAATCTCATCCTCGCTTTCATTCTTACTCTCATTTTGCTCTATACACTAGCACAAAAAAAATGAAAATGAAAAACTAAAAACTAAAACTGAAATGGTTCTCAAATGGGCAGTTTTTAGGTTTTAGTTTTCTTTTTTTGTGCTAGAGTAAAGAAAAATGAGAGTGAGGATGAAATTGAGAGGGATGATGAGATAGGAGGATGGAAGGAATGAGTAGCAAAAGTGAAAGCAAAAACAAAAAACTGAAATCTATTAAAGTAAAAATAATTTCAAATATATTTCAATTTTTAAACCTTTTTTTCACTTTGTTATTCATCCCTCTCATCTTCCCTCTCAATCCCATCTCCACTCTCATTCTCACTTCAATTCTCCCTCTTTTTCCTCTATACTCAAGTACATAAAATATAAAAAAAAAACTAAAATTGAAATGGTTATCAAACGGGTCTAAAAATTTCAAATTTCAAATTTCCTGTCGTTAGAAGTCGACGAAATGCGCTAGACACACAAGAGTCTTTGAATAAACAAAATGCCAAACGCTAAATGAAATTTGGTTGGTTGTGGTGTCAGAATCTTCCAATCCAAAGAAGAGAAATCTTCTGATTTAGCATGGATGATCACCTATGTCCGGTCCAGGACACAGAACATCCGACATCATCTAGTCTCGCTTGTTGATATTAGATACCATTTTCCCGATTTGTTATTAGTTTCTTGCCATCCATCACTATTATTGTCCTATTATAGAACAAAATTATGATGCCAGATATAATTCAGAAGATCTTCTGTAATATTTGGAGACAGGTTAAAGGTTAAAAGACCACTGTTTTTGTTAGTATAGGGAATTAGAGACAATTCCAAAACAAATTATGTAGAGGGCATATCACACTTTGAAGAAGGCATAATGCAAAGAGTGACTAATATGCCCATGAAAAGGGGAAAGGGGGAGATGAGATGCTCCCCATAGAGATGCAAATTTTTAATTGGTGCTTAAAAACACAAGTTGCAGAAGAAAAGTGATAACTAGACAAATTTAATTGCACTTGAAAAAGGAGAAAAAAAACATATAAACAAGAGAATCTTTCAAACTTGTCCATTTGCTGGGAACTAAGGCTTCATAGCAGCAGCAGTGGCAGATGATGGGCAGAAGGGCTAGTCTTTCAGTGCTTCCTACAAGTTGCCATCCCCAAGTTTGCCCTACTTCCTTCTCCTATCAAAGTGAGCCAAAGGGGTCCCAATGTAAACCAATCATACCACTTCACCCCACAAAAGCACACAAACCATTTCAACTTCACATGTCACATGGACCCTATCACAACCCTACCAGCTCCATCTCTTTCTCCCTCTCAAATGAATCAAGGGCAGGCCTCAGTCTCTCTCATCCGATCTGCAAGTAGATACGGGATGTTAACACTATGATAACAATGGATTCAAAGGGCAGCACCATATCTGATCATTCATGTGTGCAAGACACGAATATGGGCATACCGGATACCTGTCATCAGATGAGGAGCAATATGAATTCGGGCAGAGCTGCAGAGGCATTAATTTTATACCATAATTGGGAAGAAATCATTAACATTAAGTCAGAAAAATTTAAAGAATGGAAAAGGTGAGATTGTGGTTGCAACTGTTAGAAAAAGTGCAAAGATTTGTGAAATCTTTCTTTCTTGTGACTTTTTCCATTCAACTTGGCATATGTGTGATGCCTTCTCTTATAAACAAAAGATCCCCAAAAAGAGAACTAAAAGAAAATCCTAAAACTCTTCCACCCAAGTAGGCAGTCTTCATACGGATTCTCATAACATGAAGATGGGTTGACTCAGCCACCCAAAGCTTTCCCCTTTAAATTCCCTCCTCAACCATTTATTTTCTTGGCTCTTCTACACCTCTTCTTTTGCCTTTTACCCTTTCCTTACTAAGAAACAACTAAAAGAGTAAACTCCTTCACCTTCAGCTACCTTCATCTCTTCTAACAGAAAAAATGAGGCATCCACCAGTTTACTTCCTTAAACAAATGAACACTTTTATCATAAAAGGCTTCATGATCTTGTTCTTGAGCTGTGTAACCATCAAATTGAACCTTTGTTCTCCAAACACTCCCTCATTCAATACACTTCCCCTCGATGGGCATTTCAACTTTCATGAAGTTCACCATGCAGCCCGAGATTTTGGCAACAGATATCAGTTCCTCCCTATGGCAGTACTACATCCAAAAACGGTTTCTGATATAGCCACTACAATTAAGCATATTTGGGATATGGGTCCTCGTTCAGAGCTCACCGTTGCAGCTAGAGGCCATGGCCACTCACTCCAGGGCCAGGCACAAACCCACAGAGGAGTTGTCATCAATATGGAATCACTCAAGGGCCCTGAAATCCAAGTTTACCCTGGAAGTTCTCCATATGTGGATGTCTCTGGTGGTGAGTTGTGGATAAATATCCTGCATGAAAGCTTGAAATATGGGTTAGCGCCAAAATCATGGACAGACTACCTACATCTAACTATTGGTGGTACTCTGTCTAATGCTGGAATCAGTGGGCAGGCATTCCGGCATGGTCCCCAGATCAGCAATGTCCACCAGCTGGAAGTTGTCACAGGTTTGTTAAACTAAATCAGAGGGGAGGGGGGAAGCGGGCAGGGGTGGTGGGGTGGCGAAACTATTCCATGGTGATATATATATATATATATATTTATTTGTATATATTACACCACGGAAGAAAAGACCAACGTCAATGATCAGACGTGGCAATGCCATGGGAAAATTATAGTATTGTAACTTGTATTTTGTCTTGTCTGAATTTTTAATTTCAAACTGAATTGTGAGTCGCCAGGCTTGCTCATTAAGCATGTCATTACTTTGACCTTTGGTCTCATGAAAGATCCTCTGGCTATAGCTCATGAAAAATTTCTAAGTAATTAGTTTATTGCGTGCAAAGCATCAATTCTTACTAATAGATGAACCAAACATGAGTGCAGGAAAAGGGGAAGTTATAAATTGTTCAGAGGAGCAGAATGAAGACCTATTTCATAGTGTTCTTGGAGGGCTTGGTCAGTTTGGCATCATAACCAGGGCGAGAATATCGTTGGAAGCAGCACCTGCAAGGGTAAAAACTATACATCATTGAGGCTAATGTGTCAAAAGTTAAGCTTCCAGGTGGAGTAGAAAGTGCCAGTTGCTAACCCAATTCTCCATTTTGAACAGGTAAAATGGATTAGAGTCCTGTATTCAGATTTTGCAGCATTTACCCAAGATCAGGAGCATCTAATATCTGCAGGAAATACATTTGACTACGTTGAGGGATTTGTGATAATAAACCGGACCGGTCTGCTAAACAACTGGAGATCATCCTTCAATTCAAAGGACCCAGTTCAGGCCAGCCAGTTCAAGTCAGATGGAAGAACCCTCTTCTGCCTAGAATTGGCGAAATACCTCAACCTGGACAAGACTGACTTAATAAATGAGGTGAGGCTTGCAATGGCCCACCAGAAGCCTAGTACTTTAAAATGCCTAAATTGACAAGAAAATAGTTGTTAAATTTGTATATATGAGTAACTATATAACTAACATCGCACTCATACATTTCTTTCTGGCATGTAGGAAGTTGAGAACTTGTTGTCTCAGTTAAGCTTTATCCGTTCAACGCTATTCATGTCAGAAGTTGCATACATAGATTTCTTGGACAGGGTACATGTGTCTGAGATCAAATTACGATCAAAAGATTTGTGGGACGTTCCACACCCATGGCTCAATCTTCTAATACCAAAAAGCAAAATTCACACTTTTGCTGAAGAAGTCTTTGGCAGTATCCTTACAGCAACAAGCAACGGCCCCATCCTCATCTATCCAGTTAACAGATCAAAGTAACAGTTAAAACAAATATGTCATTATCTCCAAAAGTCCCTATTGCTTGTCTTAACGATTGATCTATTAATTCTCATTTCAGGTGGGACAACAGAACTTCCGTAGTTATTCCGGAGGAACATATTTTCTACTTAGTGGCATTCCTTACATCTGCTGTTCCCTCTTCAACTGGAACTGACGGATTAGAACACATCTTAACTCAGAACAAAAGAATTCTAGAATTCTGTGAAACAGCCCATCTTGGGGTCAAGCAATATCTACCCCATTACACTACAAAGAAAGAATGGCAGGCCCACTTTGGCCCACGCTGGGAAGCTTTTGTGCAGAGAAAATCTGCTTATGACCCTCTGGCAATACTTGCTCCTGGACAAAGAATATTTCAAAAGGCAATACCCTTCTCATAACAGTTGCCACGTGCTATATTACAAAAGAAAAGGCCCTAAAGTCATGTGGGAATTTACCTTAACCAAAAAGGTTACGAGCTACTTTTATATTCACGAGCCTTCTCATATAAATTATGTGTCCCAGGAAGACTGAAAGGGCGTTAAGAGAAAGGGTAAAATATTTTACTACAAACTGTAAATCATAGGTGTAAGGGGGCTGGAGAAAAACCAGCCCTACAGAGGATGTAAATACTAATTTTTGTAAAATATGGCTGAATAATCTATTTCATGAATCCAGTTTCAAAAACAAGATCCAATATCATATCTCTGATGTGTTATCAAAAAAATATTATATCTCCAATGAAAGAAACAAAATACTCGGAACAAAGCGGCACTAGCATGTAAAACATCAATATAGATTCAGATCAAATAGAAAACATGAAGAAAGAAAAAGGAGAAAGGGGAACCAAAAAGACAGTTAACCTGTGGTTGCAATGTTCAACTTGTTGCCTCTGTCACCTTGCCATATTAATATCATATGTTGCTGCCATGAACCGCTAAAACAACTGGGTATATTAGATGATGAGATGATGATAGTTTCACTTATTGGCTAATCCAGGTCAGCACTAATTTGTACCAAATTTTGGCAATATATAAATGGGAAAGAGCTGGCAACAGCAATGTGAGTGAAGGGGCTCAGACCTACAGAGCATTCATCTTAGCTTCTAAAATGATCATGCAGAATATAAAATGACATTAAAGCAATCCCTTCGGTTACGTTCCATTTAATAATTTTTAAATTCAGTTACACAATAATTCAGTTCCAGTAGAGATTACAATTTTACATCAACAATTGTCTGAACCTAGAAATTCATCATAATATTAATTCATTATAATGTTGATGTGTGTGTGTGTGTGTGTGTGTGTAAGTACAGAAGATATGCTTATTGTGAATAACATAAACAAAAATAAGATCTCAGAAAACAAGGGTATGGACAATATTGTTGGCCATAAATATATTTGCAAAGTCATCAACTTCACTGAAATGGGCAGGTAGGAAATTCTCAGAACATGAATATACATGTGTGTGTGTGTCTAGTAGTAGCCGCAAATAGAAATTGATAAAGGTTACTACTAGAGTAGTAGTGAATCGTGACAAAACCTGAAATTGAAAATGAAAAATAACAGAATAACATAATGACAAACTATATTGAACAAATTGAACAAACAAATTTACTGGCATTCATCCAACTAATCAGAAACAAAGATGGTTAATTGTATCCTTTGTTACTTTATTTATTTATTTATTGTTTTGGTTTTCTTGTTCTTCTCTTAATTTAGAAGACTCACACAACATAGCAGGCTGGCACAGATCTCACACTAAAATCACTTTATTTGTTCCTTTTTTTCTCTACAAAGTACAAAGTGAGGATTTCCAGTTTAATGCTCTGGCTAATCATATAATATCCATGAGTTTCTGTACCTTTCATTTCAACCATAAAATATCAAAGTTAATGAATTTCTACATCTTCATCCACCTTCATATACATCCAACGTCAGCAAAAAGAAGGATCTATCAAGAAAGTGAACTCAAATAGGAGAGAACTTTTGCCCTTTAAGAGATTCTTCTATCTCTATGTCAGAAAGTTAGAACAGGCATTCTGTTGTTCAAACAATTCAGGTAACTGTTTAATCACTGTACAATACACTGGTTGGAAAGTTGTCGACAGCAAGTGTACTTTCATAATTACAGAATGCATTGTTTCAGAATGGTTTCCTCTGTTTCAGAAACCACTCAAAACACTAGTCAGTCTCAGAAGACTAAAATCACCACAATATAAAGGGAAGCTTCCACTTTTCTTAGGATGCTAAGGACCTTTGCTTGAGAATATTCACAAGAAGGGGTCATCACTCCAATTAGTTGTGGAGATAGGGGTTGAGTTTTGAAGACACATTTAAGTCATTCAAACTTCCAACAAGTTTCTATAACTATTCAATACTTGTAAAATAAAGAGAACAACTGAGTTATGAACACAGAGTACACATTCCTCTAAGAGTACTCAAATATTTACAATATCATTGAATCTACTTTTCAATGATTTGTAAAAATCACAGAATCTCAAAAAATAAAAAAAGCCTAAGTACTTCACTTACCTTAAATAGAATATCTATGCCTCACTTAAAAACAGTGATAACTCTAATGTTGCTTCGCCAGTGAACATAGCAAAAGCTGTTGGAAAATATGACACAACAAAAAGGTCCATTTTCTGTCAAAACCACCGAACTTCAAGCAATTCATTCAGTGCTGATTGACCAGATGGTACCATAAGTATAAAAAAATAATTACACATGAAAAGAATCTTACATACAAAAGCAACACTGAGATATGCATTTCAGACCCCAAAAATTGTGGTCAAACGGCAATTATTGCCCCATGAAGTGCACATAATAAGTCAATGAAATGTGAGTGGGTAGGCTGCTCAGTGCACCAAATTGAATTTGTACTACACAGTGTTCTGTCTGGTCCTGATTCCCATTTGGATGATACCTTTATATAAATCAATATACTTAACAGCAATAAGTTTAAAATGCCATAAAACTCCTCCTCGGAGATAAAGAAAACCGAAAATTAATTAGGAATACACCCATAAAATCTGTCCATCCTCCCTGAAAAAGAAGCCAAGGGTAAAATATTCAAATAGTTTTATAAACAAGAAATTAAGCACAATTTACCAGCATTACTGTGTTTCAAGCAGATAACAGGAGCAAACCCCATGATGTATCAAAAGAAGAAAATAAAATACATCAAGTCATTCATGGTGTTTAGCCACATTCTAACCAAAGTATCGGTATATCTCTTACTGAGGTGGAATTTCTCACAATTCCAAATTTACAAAAACACTGACAACTTTTATATTAAATTGAAATTTAAAGATGTTTTTGGCTTGCAAAGAATTTCGCATTAAAGATCTACATCTGACAGAAAATCTATACAATGACAACCATGAGGCAACCACTTATTTCTAAGGTATTCACAAGTTCTGAAAAAGCAGTGGTATTGATTTGAAAGGCATTTAACAAATGCAGAAATATATTTTACTGTGGAATTCTTCAAGCAAGTAGTAAAATTTTGAGGAGTCAAAAGTGGTACACATAGAAAGAGATACATCAATGGCAATATAGATAATAGAGCATATTCAAGCACATTGCAGTGTTTTTACTCTATCATCAAAACATTATTATGTTGGAAGGTAACAACGACTAGGGGAAGGCGAAGTACGTACAATTAACTGAATTCAGCCCCTTTAACATAATATACAATAATCTTGTTAGAAAGAAACTGTTCATGCCTTCCATTCTGGGATAAGGATGTAAAGGCTAAAGTTTATAACTTGAAGATAAAAAAATTCATAACAATGAAGAGGTAAGGTGACACACATATATAACTGCATATAATATCAGGTAAAGTAGTGAAATTTATATGAAGCCACAGCAAAACATACTAAATTTTTCAGTACAGTCCTTTGTCACTCTATCTTCAATTGCGATATACAATTGCTCAATGAACCAAATCCAGACTCAAGAATTACTCATCAAAATAATGAAATATAATATAATAGTACAATTCTTATTTTCATATGGTAGAGGAGGAAAACTGACTCCATCAATTAAAAGATGTAAAGGTTATAAACTAGAGATAGGAGGACAGGAGTATGCCTAAATAAGAAAACGCACAAATTTGAATTGTAATGAAAACAACAAAGTTCTTCCTTGTGAATGAAGATAGAACCAGGACTTTTCGTTCTTCTTCTTTCTTTTCTCAAGTCAGAAGCTATGACAACCCAGAGTTTGTGAATACCAGAAACTTCCCCAAGTTTATATGATTTAAGCCAATACAGGGAGAAAAGCACAGAACTTCAAATGTGGTCTTCTAAAGTTCACACAGATTCAGTACAGTTTTGTGACTTTTGTCTCACAACTGATTGAGATTTTCATGTTTGGATTGCATGCCTAGACGATTCAGCCAATGGTTCAGGATCTGATTGTTGCACCCGCAACATTGGAAATTTTTTAGTGGAATAATAAGAGTGAAATTCAAAAAAAAAGTAAATTGTAAAATAAAGCTTAGCCAAGTAGAATTCTAAAGGGATAATAAATTAAAAAGAAAGATAAAACCTAGAAGAGTAAAAGCTTCGTTAAGTTGAAAGTTGAATAAAAGAAAGAGGCAAAACAATATTTGATGCAATAAATTTTGTCTTGTAGTGAGTCTAAGCACAAAACTTAGACTTAAACTGCAGATTTCAGTTGAGCAAACTACTCAAATTTGTGCTATAACTAGTACCCAGTATAACAGTGAGAAGCATATTATTAGAATAAATTTCACCTAGATTCACAACAATTACTAGAACTCATCAGCTTTGCATCCCATGTAAGATATCCTAGGAAATTGCCGTAGGCTACCACTCAAGTGCTGCAATTGAGATTTGAAATCTATAATTGTCCAGACTATTCCATAAAAAAATATACATAGATAGTTGACCTTTATATTTGTTATCTAAGTTGCTATAAAATGGATCAGTAAAATATTTACAATGATAACATGGATAAACATTAAATATACAATATGTTAACATATGCCTCATGGGCATTAAAGATGGCATATTTGCTAACATGAGAATGTAAAATACAGCAGAGCCAGGGAACAATCACTTGACATTGCCATAAATATTTATGATCAGGTACAAACAAACAAAATCAAGTTCAAGCTGCAACAGCACTCTGTCTGTTAGTGTGAAAACTATTCCACTAAATCACATAGTAATTGTTGTTACTTTTTTTAAAAAACTTAATCCTGCTACAAAAGGAACATGAAATTTCACTACACTGCCAAAATATGAACCCTAACGCATAACATTGTGTAAAATTGGTCTTTAAAAGCTTTTGGGCTCTGAAGACTTAAATTTGAACATATATACAGACAGAGAGAAAAAAAAAAGGCCAAAAAAATAATATGCTTTTTGTCTATGCATGTATAAAGAATGGTTCAAAAGCATTAAAGATATGAGTCGACAGAAACCAAGAAGAAAAACGAAAAACTTTAAGGAGAAGATAGCACTCAAATTACGGTTTTATAAAACTCACATTTCATTAATTAAATAAATACACCTACAACAATTCAACTGTCAGGCACCAGGACAAACCACCTGGGTTGGCGGTTCATAAGCAGAATGGAACAGTACTTCATTCTGTTAATATCCAAATATAAAAGTTGCTCCTAGAAAAGTCCTAACTACCACTTCCAATAGAAGACACTTCATTCACCAGTGAACTTCGGAAAATACCACTGGATTTTATTCTTTGTTTGGTGCATATGAATAGTAAGATGCAGCTAGAATAATGGCGAAATACAATGTATTCAACAGAAAGTAGCCTTCCGCAGACACCACAGAACAAATAGCACACCTCTGAATTCAAGAAAAGAGAGCATGTTCACGTGTATGAGTTTCGTCAGTGCCTTCACAAAGAGACACAACACAATAATCAAACCATATTTGAGCTTCCATAATGTCCTTTTTCTTGTAAAATCTATGGACTGAAAACCAGCCAACACACTAAGATGTTCTCACGTCCTTGATTCCATGGAACAGCAATTCCCTTGTTGTATAGTGTAGAATACTCCAAGAACCATCACCTTGGGGACAAAGACAAAACCAATCAATTTGGACAGATTTTATCCACCCAGACAATAAATGCTAGTGGGGATAGTGATATTGCTCCGAACATCTATTCTAGCACCAGACGTAACAACCAACCAACCATCCCTTTCAAAACGGATTTCAGCACCAGACATGTCAAAAAAGTCCATGTAAACATTGTCAACACAAAAGGCATAGGGAAGAAATACCATCAACCCATTTTAATTCCAAGGAAGACAAAGCCAAGAGATCAGGAGCAAGGCCCTACTATGCCCCTATCCTGCATGACAATGCACATAATCTGCTGCAAGAAGGTGCATATTCTTTGAACAGATTGATATAAATCTTTTTTTTTTCTATTTTTTTTCCCACTGTCTTAATATCAGAATTTCAATTTCACTCTTTGGCCTATGAATTTCACATTGTTCAATATGGTATTTGCCCAAATATCATAAAGCACACAATTTAGCCATAACCCATTAAAATCAAGTATCAGAGAGTCAAGAAATTGGCAAAGCTTTTATATGCTCTAGCAAGTGTCTTGCAACGAACACAAAAAGCCTCTACAACAATGCAAATGTATACATGATTGCCACATTTTAGAGCAGAAAGACGGAGACAGAGCAAAAGCAACTGTACCAGGAAAATAACTGAGGTCGCTGACCCTTCACCACTTTCACTTGCACCGCCCATCGCTCAAGACCTTCATCAATTGTTGGGCTTTTTTCTTGGGGGTGGAGGGCGGAATGCGATCGGCGCGTCGAACCCTCTAGCGCGCCCTTTCTGACCAAAAATTACAAATTGATAGTGGCGGAGCCACCAAGGGGTCAATGGGATCAGACGGCCCCATCACTTGGAAATGCTTGGAGGTACCTGGTTTGACCCATGGAAAAGAAGAAGCTGCAAATCCAAGTTGCCTCCTACCGTTAAGGGCACTTCCAGCAGTCAAACCCTTGCCATGGCAAGGGGGGCTAAGGCTGACACTATTCACGTGAATAGTGTCTGCCCTTGCAAAAAGTAAGTTGCACTTCCGGCAGTTGCCCGGGCAAAGGGCAAGTACTATTCAATTTTTTGTTTTTTTTCACAAATTTGTTTACTTAAACAATTAATTTGGATAATATTTTCGGATAAAACATTCGGAGAAGATTTTCAATTTCAAATTTCAGATAAATTTTTGTTTCAAATTTCGGATAAATTTCAAAATTTAAATTTCATATAATGCTTTGGTTTGTTTGTTTTTATATTTTTAATGCTTTGGTTGTGGTTAGTTTTTTAAGTATGAAATGTTTTGAATAAAAAGGAATTTTATTTAATAGTTTCTTTGGTAACTCAAAGAAAACCAATACTACTAATAAAATAAAATACATGAATTACAAGCAAACTAATTAAAACAAAACATTAAAATACAATGAAATAAAAAGGCAAGCAAACTAACTTAAGGGTTTTCATCATTTAACCAATCCGTATTGCTAGGTCCATCATCACGAAAAAGTCTTCGTCTCATAATAGCCTTTCGTTCAAGCTTCCAAAATTGTTTTGTTTCAGGAGACATATGACTTGTATCCATGGCCATGGTTTCCCGATCCTTCTTGTCTTCGTTTTCTTTGCGTTGATACTCCCTTTCTTTGCGTACATACTCCCTTTCTTTAGCATATTCTATTCGCATTGCCCTTTCATCTTCTTGGGCTTTCCCGTCTAATTCAAGTCTCATGGCGTTTTGCCTTGCAATTTCCTCCAAAATTTTAGAGGCATTACTGGTAGAATTCTTTCCTCTCCTTGCCTTCGCCGCCTTCCTCCCAATAGGTCTCGGCTCCTTTTCAATGGGTGAGTCTTCACTCATAGGGGATTCTATAGGCGTATCCGAAGCTTGTGAATCATGGAGTGGCGTCTCATTTAACACCACTGTTTGAGCCGTTGGAATAATGCTAAATCTCTTACAATGCTTCACCACCTCCCAACATTGGGTATGATTGAAAGTTTTTTTCCCTTGTCCAGTAGCACCAAACCACATTTGAGCTTGCACAATCTATATAAAAAAAATTGAATATGAAAAGAACTTAAACAAAATATTGGTAATGCAAAAAAGATAAACATATGAATGAAAATCCAAGAAATATTAACAAAATATAGAGAATGCAACAACCATTTAAATAAATATTAGAAATACAAGAAATATTAACAAAATATAAAAATTGCAAGAAACATTTAAATAAATATGGAAGTACAAGAAATATTAACAAAATATAAAAATTGCAAGAAACATTTAAATAAATATGGAAATACAAGAAATATTAACAAAATATACAAATTGCATGAAACATTTAAATTAAAATTAATAGGACATTAAAATTAATATAATGAAAATTACAAATAATTTACCTCATCGCTTAGATTTTCCCCGCTTCTTTGGTTATTCATCGCTTTAGTGAGGGCATCTCTCCATTTCCCCAACTCTTTGTTGAGAATTTTCCACCGACTAGACAATGCCATTTCTGTACGGGTGGAACCCGATCTTTCAACAAATTCGCGATGAATTTTTTTCCACATTTGACTGAATTTCATCTCATTACCCGATATGGGATCATGACTAATTTGGATCCAACACTCACACAACAAGACATCTTCCATGATGCTCCATGCCCCTCCGGTTTCTTGAGAAAAAGCCATAATATGATAGAGAAAAATTAAACTTGAAAGTGAAAAAAATATGGAGTAGAAAATGAAAAAAATATGGAGTAGAAAGTGAATAATAGTTGGAGGAGGAGAAAATGTATGAGGATTTGTTGTTAAAAATGAAGAGGATTGATTGGTATTTATAGAAAAAAATTCAGTAATTTTTGGGAATTTTTTTAAATTTTTTCCGAATTTTTTTCATAATTATTGGCCTTGAAAAATTCATGGGCGTTGGATTGGATGACAAAAGCAATCGGAAGGACCAGAAGCTGCCACGTGGCGTATGACCGTTGGGGAAAAGCAATCGGAAGGACCAGCACTCGGGCTGATTCTGCCTTCGGGCCTGCCCAGGCAGGTGGACCCCAGAGTTGCCCGGGCTGGACTTTGTTGCTGGAAATGGGTTTTGGAGTTTTACCCCCCCCAAGCCCTTGCCCTAGGGGGCTGCTGGAAGTGCTCTAACTCAATCCAAAAGGCTGTCAAATTTGATGACGTGGTAGGGGCTTTTTGGTAATTTTGTTATACATGTGTTATTACCCACAATCTAAGTGGGTAGTATGATAAAGTAGAGCCCACCTTTGGAAAAATTAAATAAAATATTATTTACATCTATATATATAAAGCAAAAGGCAAAGAATGGTGAAACATTTAAAATACCAGAAAATGTCATTGGTTAATGCAAACAATAAGAATTGAAATTATTAATTAAATGAGGATAATATGGTAAATTCACACTTTTTCATATTTAAAAAAATTAAAATTAAAAGAAAAATCTGATAATGGATCCTATTTTTATGGAAAACAACTACCCATTATCTTTTTTAATTCTAAAATAAATTTAATTTTTTTAAAAAAAAGCCTCTCGCAGGCACGGAAGTGCGTGCAGAGAGGCTAGTTTAAATAAGGCAAAAAGTCGTTTTTGGGCTATGTAGTTTGTCATTTTTACCATTTTAGTCTCCGTTGTTTCAATTTGATCAATTTTGTACATGTAGTTTTCAATTTAAGCAATTCAATGACAAATTACAATTTTTGTTAAAATAGAGTAACTTCAGTTAGTTGTTGAGGGGTATTTTGGTCCAAAATTACAATTTCTCTACTGTTTAAATTAATTTAAAAAATTAAAATCAGATAAACACAAGAATTAAATAACAAAAAACAAACAAACCCATATCACCTAAACACCACCCGCACCCCATCTCATCCTCCCCCACCCTAACCCAGAACCCAACCTCCCAACACTCACCAACAACGTAATCCATCTCTAACCCAACGTCCCTTCCAGTCACCCTCCTTTACTCGACCTCCTCATACCACACGCGCAACAACGACGATTGCTTCCATCGCACCCCAAATTTGAAACCCATTATCCCTTCCCCCAACCCACTCTCTCTCTCTCTCTTTTGCATAGATTGACTATAGGAAACCTTAATAGCTAGTTCAGAGAATTCATCCTTAGCAACTTCAAGCCAATGTTTTGAGATCTCGTAACTCCGAAAAAGGCATATCATAATCTCCTTGCCAGGTATTGAATGATGCAACGACTTCCAAAATGATACTTTTTTGGCCCTTCTTATTCCCATAATCTCCTTGCCAGGTAGTTGGGCAATTCTTCCATTGCCAGTGCATGCAGTCAATGCTTCCAATCATACTTGGGAGACCTTGAGCCTCAGCTTTTTGTAGAAGCCTTTGGAGGTCCCTAGGCGTAGGTTTGCAGAGGTAGTACTATTTAATAAAAAAGCTAGAAAAAGCTAACAATGTCCCGCGTATTAAAAAATTTATTAAAAAAAATCCCGAGTATAGCCGCCCGGCTATACTATTTAAATATATCATATTTCAAAACCAAAGGCGTGCGGCTATATTATTTATTAGGAAAAAAAAAGTCCTGAGTATAGCCGTGCGGCTAGACGCTTTAAATATATTATATTTAAAAAATGTATAATATATATTATATTATACTCTCTCAACATATCCAAAGCATATAATGAATAGTGAGAAATTTCACAGTAAATCAATCTAAGAGCTCAAAAAAAATTTTTCCATAGGAATGTTTGCCTTTGATCTACGTCATTCTCTCGAGTGCAACTAAATTTTATTACTGCACCCGTTATTTGTCATATAGAATTGCATGCTGAGTTGGAATGGTCTTAGTGCCCGTTTGGCATTGCTTATTTGGGGTAATAAGTGATTTTTTTTAAATTTTGGGAAGCCCAACCCGTTTAGTAAACTGTGAAAAAATCACTTACTGTTAAAAATTGCTGTGAGAGAAAGCTATAAGGGAAAGCAGCTAATGGGGTGCTTTCATTTTCCGATTATGCAGGAATCAGTTTCAAAGAGGCGTTGGGTTTAATGATTATACAGCAATCATTTTATGATTTTGCAGAAATTAATACCAACAACACTTTTAACAAAAAATTTACCAAACGCCAAACTGCTTTCTCTTACAGCTGATTTCTCTCACAGCAAATCTGACAGTGATTATTTGCACAGCACAGCAATGCCAAACTGGCCCTTAGTAATTGCTTCACTTTTCAAACAACACTTTACATAAAGAATCATATCCCCTCTCTTACACTATACCCATAAATCTTTGTTTGAAATTGTTGTTCTAGTTGGCAGAGATTGCAAAATCACTATCTTTCATTTTTGTTACAACAAGTAAGAAATAATCTTAGCCTCTCACATTCTTACATAGTAAAAGTCGGAACGGGAAAAATATGTATGTGTTTTATTCGAAAAAAATTTGGCAAGTACAACTGAAAAGTTCGGCCACTATATACTATATTTAAATTTTGGACAAACTACTTAAAAACCCCCAACCTATAGGATCATTTTCAAGTTCATACCTAATTTTAGGAACATTTACGAGTACATACTCAACGACACTGAAACCCTACAATTTGCCCCCTTCATTAGCTAAACTGTTAGTAAGTCTGTTAAATACTGATGTGGCATTTGTGGGACCTATTTTTTAATTGACGTGGGGTTTTACATGGACAAAAAACTAATAAAAAATTAAACATATTAAATTAAAAATTAAAAAAATCAGAAATCCTACCCAAATTCTCTCTCTCCCGATTTCTTCCCCCTTTCCTCCCAATTTCTTCCATCCCCCCCCCCCCCCCCCCCCGAAAAAAAAAAATTCTTCAACCCCAGATCCCCCCATCTAGAAAGTCAAAATTAAAACAAATCCCTCGCCGCCCAAAGAACCACCCAACCACCTCCCAAAACCCACCAACCCAACCACCACCTAAAAGAATCCAGTGCCAATGCAGATGATGAAGATGAATTGGAGGGGAATATTTGCAGACTCATTTCAGCCGCTTCTCCTCCCTCCCTTCACCATGAATACCCATAAACCAAAAACAAAAAACCCAGAAAACAAGCTGGTGGAGTGCGGCAGTTGAGGGAGCAACTCTAGAAACCGCTTATCCCATTTTGCCGTCAATAATTCATAATGGGAAGTAATGTAAGAACTCGTGCTTAATTTAGCTTATATTATAAAGGGTAATCATTAATTCATTCACAGAACCCACAAAAACATGAACCCTTAAAAACAAATTTGAGGTTGATAGAGAGAAGAGATGGGAATTAAAGCAAAGCAAATTTTAAAAGCTCGGTGGCATCAGAAGAAACGGTATAGTTGATGATCTAGAGCCTCAAGGCCTCGACGCTGCAGAACCGATTGGAGGAAGGCCATGGCAAGTGCGGTAGTTGAGAGATTTGAGGGTTGGGCTGTGTTCAGATCTGGTCCCTGGCCCCCTCAAATCCCTCTCTCTTTCCACAGACCCGTATTTCATACATGGTTCGGACGTTGCAGCAACGTTGGGTTCGTGGATTGTGGGGTGGCTGGGGTTGCGACGAGGTTGGGTTTGTGAGTTGCAATGATAATGGCTGGAGATGGGGGTGGGGTTATGCCTGCAACGAGAAAATAATGAGAGAGAGTTCTGGTTCTGGGTTCTGTGAGAGAGAGAGAGAGAGAGAGAGAGAGAGAGAGAGAGAGAGAGATTTTAAAATAATTTAAACAGTAAAATAATTTTTTATTTATTTTTGGTCCACGTGGAAATCCACATCATCAAAAAATGGGTCCCACTTTTAACACGTCGGCATTTAACAGACTCACTAAGAGCATCTCCAAGGGAGATTTCAAATACCAAACATCAAATTTAAATTTGATGGCTGATGTGGCAATTTGACATCTTATACAGCTTTACACTCCACCCGATATGTCAAATTAAATTATTATTTTATTACATTTTATTGTTGATTTATTTTTAATTAAAAAGAATAGAAAAGAAAAATTAATAAAATATTCATTTGACATCTTGCTTTTGGGATGTCAAAAATAACATCTCAATCTTCAGCCTTCATTCTACATCAGCTTTGACACATCGGTTGGAGTGTGTGAGATGTTATTTCTAGCTATTAAATGTCTATGTGGCACTTTTGACATATCGATTGGAGATGCTCTAATGGTTTGGCTAATGGAGAGGGCAAATTGTAGGGTTTCCGTGACGTTGAGCATGTATTCGTAAATGTCCCTAAAATTGGGTATGAACTTGAAAATGACCTTATAGGTTGGGGGTTTTATGTAGTTTATATATATTATTTTTATTCAATAATATGTGAAAATTATGTGTATAATATGTAAATTTTGTGTGTATTATTGAATTTGTTTTAAACATGAAAAATATATACGTATGTGTAAAATACGTATATTGTACGTTTGCTTTTTAACAAATGTGCACTTTACTGAGTCTTGAAGACGTGTACGGAAAACAGAAGTATTAAACTAGAAAATGCTGAATTTTTTTATATTGGTAGTAGCTCTAAACGACTACTCTTATCAATAAACGAAAATAGGGGAAAAAGTAATTAAAAAGGGCCAAGTATAGGCGCGCGGCTGTACTATTTAAAAAAAGTCCCGACTATGGCCGGTCGGCTATACTATGTATTTTAAAAATAAAAAAAAAAAGTCCCGAGCATAGCCGCGCAGCGGTACTATTTTAAAAAATATATTAAAAAGTCCCGAGTATAGCCGCACAGCTATACTATTTATTTAAAAAATGTAAAAAGGAGTAATCCCGAGTACAGCCGATCGGCTAAACTATATATTTTTAAATAAAAAAAAAAGTCCCCAGTATAGCCGTTCGGCTGTACTATTTATTAAAAAAAGTCACGAGGATAGCCGTGCGGCTAGACTGTTTTAATATATTACATTTAAAAAAGTATAATCTCAGGCTTATTTGTTCAAATACCCCCAATGGTTTACAAATTGTCTCATATTAGCCCCTGACTTTTATAATGGCTCAAATTACTCCATGAACTTCCATTATGTTATTAAGGTTGCTCCATGCCGTGAATTTTCCACGAAAAATTGTTAAGTCAACTGATATGGCAGGGGTAGTCGAGTAATTTTATACAAGTGACAAAAATTGATCAGTAAGTGGCATCCAACGTTGCTATTGGTAGGACCCATGAGAGATTATCTAATACAAGGCTAGGGGTCTAAAAATTTCATTCCATTCGAGCCCGCCAATTTTCCCCCAATTGTTTCCAAAATCACAACCCTAGTTTCTGCCTGCAACAAAGAAACTGGAGATCCCTAAAATTGGCATCTTCGTTACTCGAAATTGGGGTTCTGCTTTTTGGCAAATCTGTCTTTTGCTTCAATTGAAAAAGTTGAAGAAGATATGGAAGTAGTTGAAGCAAGGCAGGCTTCACGATGTTACTGTGGAAAGGTGGCAAGAATTATAACTTCTTGGATTGATTCAAACCAAGAAGATGATTTCAAGTCTTTCCACTATCAAAGGTAAGATTCTTGGATCGATTCAAATCTAGGGTTTGTTGTTAATGGGTTGAAACACTGAAAATTTGTGTGGTGGGTTGATGTAGGTGAGGATTTTAATTGGTTCAAAAGATATAGTTTATAAAAAAGATCATGCCTTGCAGATTAAGTTTATGCTTTCTTGGGATTGATTGTAATTTTTAAATTTTTAAGGGCGTTTGGTGCGAAAATCACTTGCACTGGAAACCACTGTACCAAAAAATCTATGTAAAAACGACCTTGCTATTCCTGAATTAATCGTTTGAATGTTTTTAGCTTATGAATTTATGACCATTTCGTCTTATGTTAATGGGATTCTTCTTTCAAGTTTTTTTGGTAAATAATGTCGTTTATTAGGTAAATTACTCAACATATGTAAGATTCTGCCCAACGAACGCTTGTTCCTTGAGTAAATTACCCATTAAACACCATGATTTACTCAATGAACGAGTCCCTCATTGTTCGTCGGGTAAGAAATGGTGTTTGGTGGGTAATGGGCATTTGGACTCCTCGATACTAAGCGAACAATGTTTTTTACTGAACGAAGGCAGTCATTTTTTTGGTAAACAATGTCGTTTGTTGGGTAAATTACTCAAGGAACGTAAGAAGTTACCTAACGAACACTAAGTAGCTCATTTGTTGTGTAACTTATGCCGTTCTTTGAGTAAATTACCCAGCGAACGCTATGATTTACTTAATGAACTAGTCCCTCATTGTTCGTTGGGTTAGAAATGGCTTTTGGTGGGTAATCGGTATTTGGGCTCCTGGATACTAAGTGAACGGTGTTTATTACCCAACGAACGCTAAAGAGGTTGTTTGTTTGGTAAACGACAAGTGGTTAGTTTTGCGGTTTTCTCTCTATATACGCTCTATTCATAACTTTCTCTCTAGTTGTTGGATTCATGAACCATTTTCTCCTATAGGATTTTTAGATTGACCCTAACAATCTCATGTAAATTTCAAGGGCTGGTGTTAAGATTCTGGAATTTCTCCAGTGTGGCGTTTTTGAGAAATTACTTTGCCAATCAACGCTTTGTTCTGGTATTTGATTTATTTTTGGGCATTCGAAGCTTACTGGATGATTGGAAATCATTTGAGAGAAATTGAAACACAAGTTAAATATAGTTTAATTTGCTTGAATTTTGTACAGAGAATTTTTTTTTAAATCGATGATACTTTTTTTCTACTAACTTTTCTTAATTTCATTTATCAAAACCTTAATTAAGGGTAAGGGTATAATAGGAAAGAGAAAGAACAAAAAAAGAATAAAAGTGATTAAAATGTATTAAAAAGGTATTTTTGTAGAAATGTCACATGAACTTATTCAATTTGTCACCTTAAATAAAAATTTAAGAGAAATGTCATAATAATTTTTCAAGATCCATGATTCGTGATCTGACTTTAATACCATCAAATTTTCAGTCTTTCTATTTTCAAGGGAAAAACAGAGAGATAAAAACCTCTCTTCCTTTATCCCCCACCCCAACCCCATCGGGAGCGGATCCGCCATCCCCAAATTTGGTATCACCAAATGTCCCTTCTTTATTTGCTTGACACACGTTCTTTTACTTGACTTGAAATCTAACAGTGGTAACTCTAATTTAAAATTAAAATGAAAACTAAAAATTAAACAAGAAACCAAGATCCCACCGCTACCCAAACACCCCAACAACCTAAGCCCAGCCAACCACCCCCGTCGCTCATAAATCGCTTCAAACATGTTATGACTTAAATCTGTGGGAAACATAAATACTAAAGTTTAGTTGCAGATCTAATGAAACAACCTGAAATCATATGAGAGGATTTCAATTCAATCAGAGCATCTCGTCGGTTGTAGATCACATGTCATCTTCACCATAATTACTTTTTCTGCAGTACATCCTTTCTCCAAGTAAATTAAGTTTCTTTGATGAAGTGAGATTAATGGAACTCAAATCAAGGTGAGACGGTCGACGGATATAAGAATCCCATTACCTTGAGCAAACCAAATAAAATAGAAAGAGCTTTTCTTGAATTTTTAAATCAAATGAAGGAGATGATGGGTGTTGCGGCCGATGGGTTCAGGCGGGTGGCAGTCGACACTTAGGTTGGTGGAGAGGTAGGGTGCCTGTTGGATTTTAGATTTTTTTGTATAATTTTTAGTTTTAATTTCCTTATTCAAAGTTAACACCGTTAGATTTAGGGTTAAGTTAATGGACATGTGTCAAGTAAATAGAGAAGGGACATAGAGGGACACCAAATTTGGGGATAGAGGATCGGCTCCCAACCCCACCCACTCCCAAATCGCATTTCACATGACCCCCTTCTTTTCTCTCTGTCTCTGAACATGTATAACTTTTTTTTTATGGTGTTGATTGAGCATATGTTTGAAATTTTCAAATATCTGATTTAAAACTACTTAAGTTTCCCACCCAAAATCCAACCCTTTCTTGTTTTCATAGTTTCATTAACTTATGCCATTGTGTTTTCGTTGAAGGATCTAAAGTTTGCTTGGTTACCATATGTTATGTAGTTATCCTTCCACAAATTTTCAATATGCAAATGGAAAAATACCAAAAAGAAAAATGAAGAAAAATGTGGACTTGGTTTGGGTGGGCTGAGGGAATTTGTGCGTGGAGGGTAAGTGTTCCATGATAGAGAGAGAGACAGAGGTGGGTAGGGAAATAGGGAAGGGGGAATGGAGGAATGGGTTTAGGGTTTAGGGAAGGGGGATGGATTTCAAGATGGGCGGGGTTAGTTGAAGTCGCTGGTGGCGCATAGGGGATGGGGGAAGGTGATATATATTTATTAGCTGACCACCTTATGTGGCAGCTGATGTGTATATGCCACGTCACTTAAAATGTGGCCAACCGTGTTTTTCTTTTTTCCCTTTTAAATTAAGTAATTTATATTTTCAACTTTTCTTCTTCTTCGTTGTATCCCTTTGGCTGCCCTCTCCTTCCCTTTTGGCCTTTGCTCATCCTCCTACGATCTCCCTCCAAAAAGAAAACCAATTCATTGATTCAACAAACCCAAATCTGCAAATCAACTAATTAAGAAAATCCAACTCAAAAATCGAAATGCCTATTTCACTAGCTATCTAGAAAATCCGAATTGATTTTGAGATCTCATATGCTCTGGTCATGTGTATAAGAGTTAAAAAGAATTTTAAAGCTTTAGTGTGTTGCTAAGAATGGGGTATTAGCTTTCCAATCAAATGGGCAGTCTGGTGAAGTATCAAAGTCGAACAATTCCCAAAATATGAACTATTTTTATTTTAAAAATGAATGTTCTTCCAAGATGGATTGATGCGATTTGTTGGGTTTCTTGTGCGGCTTGGTGGTGCTTGGAGACATGGCAAGCAGTGCGCCGGTGTTACTGGGTAAGGGTAAGGGTAGATTTGATGGAGGAAGGGAGTGTTGAGTAGAGAATGAAGCTGCAGCCTGCTACAACGTACAAATGCTAGGGTTAATTATAATTGTGTTGTTTTGAAGGATTATTAAAAAAAAAGTAAATAAAAATAAAATCTACATGACAATATTCATTAATTGACATGACATGATCATATCAGCTGCCACATAAAGTGATCAGTTAATGTAGTCTTATGCGTCTAAATAGCATTACTCTTAAAATATATACATTTTTTTTTATAATGAGTTTTCATTTTTAAAATAGGCTTGAAAATAGAAAAATTAAAATATTCTTAAAATGTATGGAAAATTGGACGATGTTAAAGTTAGACAACAAATCATGAATTTTGAAAAATTAAAGTAACATTCCTCTTAAATTTTTATTTAAGGTAACAAATTGGAACTGAAGTATATAAGTTAAAAAATCCCTATTAAAAAATAAAATGAAGTATAAGTGGAATGATTGCACAAAAATTAAAAAAAAACAGAAAAATAGGGAATATGTCACACTGGGATTTGTGTCGACTGACGAACAAGACAAGCCTACATTTGACAACGTGACACAATTACATGCTCAGCTGTTCTTCGAGAAAAACGAACGCTCTCTCACCCGCTACCAGTAGAGTAGAGAGGAAAGCAATTTCTTGTTCTTCCTATTTTTACTTTGATTTTTGTTAATCAATCTACATAGTTTTGCTTCGTTTTCCCCCATTCTCATTTCACACTCAAAATCCACGTCAGCAAGTCAGCTTTTTAGCTTGATTTTCTCTTTTGGTCAACCCCTTTGCGTTCACAAGCAAATGTGTCGAATTCCAGACGCTTCTGCATATTAAGTAGAAGAAGACAAAGCCCAAGTTGATCTCACCGCGTTGAGGCACCGACTGGCAAATACAAAGTACAGTTGGTTTCTTCTTCCCTTTACTTTGGTTTTGTCTGCGTAGCGCGCTTTTGCATCGACTGGTTTTGGTGGGTGGATAATCGAACTTGTTGGCTGATTTTTCAATGTTTTCGCTTTGCGTGTTTGAATGCAATCTTATGTGGTTTGTTGGTGAGTGGTGATTGGATAAGAAATTCTAAAACCCAATGAGGTAAATCGTTGTTGGTATTGTTTGTTGTTGTAGAATCTGAATTCTCTTTAGAGTCAAAGGCAGCTGGAAATTGAATTAGAGGGATTGTTTGGATTTTGACTGAAAATCCCCTTAGAAAAATCAAAGCTTTTTCGATGTTTGTGAGGTGATTTCTGATTTGAGCTGTTCATTTGGCGGTGGTGTGAAACTAAAATACAAAATCAGAAGTGGGTTGTTCCAAATTTTGTGTGAAATCTTGGAACTTAGGAAGTTCTTATTTTGTAGCTTAGAAGAGATCAGCTTGGAATTGGTCATTGCCAGTGTAATCTTTGATTTTTCTTCTTGGAGAGGATAATATTGGAAACTTTTAAAGTGTCTGAGCATTTGTGCATGTAACTGGCTGTGCTAATCTTTAGTTTCTTGGAGCTGAGTTTATTTGGAAGAAGAAGAAGAAGAAGATGGTTGGGACTTCTGATGCAGTGACCCATGATGTCTGCTCAAATGGGTTGATTCACCACTCAAATGAATCTGTTGAGGAGAAGCTTGATGAGCTTCGACGTCTAATGGGCAAAACAGAAGGTGATCCACTTAGGATAGTTGGTGTTGGTGCAGGTGCTTGGGGAAGTGTCTTTGCTGCTATGTTGCAAGATAGTTATGGCCACTTTAGAGAGCAGGTCCAAATAAGAATATGGAGACGACCAGGAAGATCTGTTGACAGAGCCACAGCAGAACATTTATTTGAAGTGATCAATTCAAGGGAAGATGTGCTGAGGAGACTAATTAGGCGGTGTGCTTACTTGAAGTATGTTGAGGCAAGATTAGGTGATCGGACGCTTTATGCAGATGAGTTACTGAAGGATGGGTTTTGCATCAATATGATTGACACCCCTCTTTGCCCTTTGAAGGTTGTCACAAATTTGCAGGAGGCTGTGTGGGATGCTGACATTGTGGTGAATGGGCTGCCATCAACAGAAACTCGTGTGGTATTTGAAGAAATTAGTAGGTACTGGAAAGAGAGAGTAACAATGCCAGTCATCATCTCTCTTTCAAAAGGTGTTGAGGCTGAATTGGAGCCTGAACCACGCATAATTACTCCCACTCAAATTATCAATCGAGCAAGTAAGACTGATTCTATAATTTTCTTTAATAGTTGGCAATTTTTGCACGGGTACCTATTTTTCACTTGAGCAATTCTTCTTGGTTGTTTTCTGTCTGTCTCAACATTCCTCTCCTCTTTGATGCTGATTTAGTTATTTGGTATGTTTTATATTAGTTTCATTAATCTTGAAATTGTTTGGTTTGTTGCTACTTCTCCTCGCCACCCCTCTCTTGAGTTGAATGAAGGCCTTGAGATTCTTTGTGGGCTTTCCTCGGATATTATGAAAGTGATCTTTATCTTTGTTCTTATGCAGTTATAGTAGTTCGTACATCATGGAATGCCTGTATGATCAGGGTAGATCTGCTATTAATTAGTTACTTGGCAAGTTTTTTTCACCCTGGCTATCCGTCTTTATCTAATATGTACTGTGCTTTGCAGCTGGTGTTCCAAATGAGAACATTCTCTACCTTGGAGGACCCAATATTGCCTCAGAGATTTACAACAATGAATACGCTAATGCTCGCATATGTGGATCTGAAGAGTGGAGAAAGCCATTGGCCAAGTTTTTAAGGCAGCCTCACTTCATCGTGTGGGACAATGGTGACCTTGTTACTCATGAAGTTATGGGCGGATTGAAGAATGTGTATGCCATTGGAGCTGGTAAGATTCAGTATCATAATAAGCGTAGGTTAAAAGATAGAAGAGAAGCAAAGTCAACCTTTTTCAATTACAATGGATATGATGGCATAAATTGCATTTCATAAAAGTTAAGAAATTTGTTGTTTTTCTTCAATTTAACCCATAATGGTTGGACTGCAGTGCAAGTTAACACACACTAAGTAGAGTCCTAGGTGGTATAGTTTTCATAATTTAAATGGTTTGAGAGAGTACACATAAAACCTAAGAGGTAGGGCTGGCAGTGGTTCATGTCATGTCAAGATTATATATGTGTCAGGAATACACAAGTCAAACCCGACCCGTTTAATAAACGTGTCATGCACGGGTTGACTCATTAAGTTCTCATGCGGGTTTTAGTCGTGTTGGGTTGACCCGCTAAGTGGTAGCAACTAAAAGGCATTAAAAAAAAATTAGAAAAATGAAGAATAAACAAATAAACGGTTTAGTGGGTTGGCCGGTTACACGAGTATTTTAGCAGGTTCATGAGTTACGTATGTATTTTAGCGGGTTAATAGGTATTTTAGTGAGTTGGCGGGTTGACCCGCTATGACTTGTTTTGTTAAACGAGTTACACAGGTATTTTAGCATGTTAGTGGGTTGACTCGAAACCCATCAGTTTATTAAACGGGTTATAGCGGGTTGACCCAAAAATGACCCGAATTTTAATCGTGCGGGTTGAACCCGCTAAATTCTCGTGCGGGTTACGAGTCGTGTAACGGGTCATGCCTGAAATTGCCACCCCTACTAATAGGTACCATTGTTGAAAAATCGGCTCACCTAAGGATGCATGTTTGGAGGACAAGCGACCGATTGTTGAATAGTAGCGACCAGTGGTTTTGAAGTAGAGTGGAAGAGCTGAAAATCACCAGAAAGTGACCGGTCGCATGGTTGAGGGCGATCGGTCATTTTACGACAGTGAGCACACGATGCTTACCGCTTCAAAGCGACTGGTCGCTCCAGTCGTGGTGTTTTGTTTTTCACGTGATTTCAAGACTTTTTTCGTGTGCTATGTTCTCTACCTAATTACAAGGATCACCTCAGTCATTTATGAGTTCTAGGGTGGTTGGCAATTTGCTGGGAGAGCTGGGATAACACTTATGGTTGTTTGCTGACTTGTTTCAAGGGCTTCCTACTTTGCTTCTAGATAGGGTGGCTGAAGTTAGGTGGGATGCATTCTTTGCTGACTTGCTTTTTGGTTCCCCTAAACTTTTGAGTCTATGTAGGTTGAATGTGCAGAAAGAGGAAGCTTCCTCCTAGGTTCAAAGGCTCATCTATCCCAACATTATAAAGAGGAGTTTATTCAAGAAAACAAGAAGAGAGGAGAGAGAGCAATCAACTCAAGTTAGGAGCTGGGAGTTGGGAGTCTTTTAAGTCTAGAAATCGAGGAGGAAAAACTAAGTGAGCGAGTCCACAAGAGCATCAAGGGTTTGAGCAGAGGGGTGAGAGAGAAGAAGAGAGTTTGGGAGAGATTAGAGTTCAAAGGGGTTTCTTTGTAAACCAAGGCCTATCTTTCATTAGTGAATTTTCTCAAGGGGATCACCAAGAGGATGTGAGCAAGTTGCGGAACCTTTATAAATCTGTGTTCTTTGTGTGCTTGCTTAATTTTCTTGAGAGTGTTTCTTTCATCCTTGTGGGTTGTGAGGGTTTGTTATATAGTTCATCAACAAGAAGATCTTAAGGGAGTTATTTGCACAAGTGGTATCCAAGCAGTGTTTGCAGCTGGTTCTAGTTCATGCCCAAGTGCTCTTACAATTTCCAAAGAGCTAGTGTGTTCCAGATGGCGGGTGACAAGCAAACTGACAATGAGAGCAGCTCACATCAGTCAAAACAACCAAATGTGGTCAGCATGAAGGTGGAGTTTGAAGCCTTTCAAAGGGAAGGAGTGTTGTGCAAATAACTCCCTTAGGATCTTCTTGTTGATGGACTTTGGACAAACACAATGATGGATGTGTCAAACACACACAGATAAAATAACCAAGCTCAAATGATGAAATATTTATAGAGGGTCAGCGATTTGCCTACATCATCTTTGGTGATCCCCTTGAGAAATTTCAATAATGAAGATAGGTTACAACTTTAGTTTACCAATGGAAACCTCCTTAGAACACTACCTTTAACAATCAGTTTTTCTGACACCCCTTTCTCAACACTTCGATGCACTTATGAACTCCCATCACATTTGGTTCTCTCTTCCTACTCTAGCTTTTTAGCTACGCTTGTTGTCTTGCATATGCTTCCCTTTTATAATGCGACAAGCCGTTGGACTTAGGAGGAAGCTTCCTCATGCTGTACATTCAACCATCAGCCATCCTACAGAGACCTAGAGTTAGGGGAACCAAAAGCAAGTTAGCAAAGGCTGCACCTCCTAACTTCAGCCACCTTTTCTAGAACCAAAAAGTGGGAAATCATTGAAACAAGTCAACAAACAACCATAAAGTGCTATCCCAGCTCTCCTAGCAGATTGCCAAACTTCTTAGAACTCATAAATGATTTAGGAAGCCCTTGCAATTAGGTAGAGAACATAGCACATGGAAAAGAGTCTTGAAAACGTGTGGAAAATCAAAACAACACTACAGAAGCGACTTCAATCTGCTTCAAAACGATCGGTCCCACCTACCCGGCGACCATTCACTTTCTCCGTAGCTTGCATCCTTTACGTGAGCCAATTTTTTTTCAACAATCTCCACCTTTGTGAGGCTAAACTCTTTATGAAAATTATTGCCTTCCAGGACATCTATAGCATCTTGAGAATCGTCTTGATAACTCTCAAGAACTCCACCTCAATCTTTAGCATACAAGAATGAGCAAGCTCAAACAATGTTTGAACTTTGCTGCTGTGACTGGCTTTGTTAGACAATCTGAAGCGTTCTCTGCTATATGAACCTTCTTTATCACGTTGTACCTATTGTTCACTCAATCCCTTATTCGATGATATCAAACATTAATGTGTTTGGACCTTCAATGAAACACTTGATTCTTGACCAAACATATGGCACTTTGACTGTCACTTTGAATCACCACCAAGTCTTGAGCTATCTCAAATTCTTTTGCCAATCTCTTCAGCCATATTACTACCTTAGAAGCTTCCGTTATCGTCATATACTCCACTTCAGTAGTGGACAAGGCACTGACCGATTGTAGCACTACTCTCTAACTAATTGGTCCTCCACAATCAGTGAAGACATATCCTGTGGTAGACCTCTTGTCTAAATCTCTTGCATAATCAGAATCCACATATCCTGACACATACCTTTTCTTGTTTTTTAAACAATATCCCGAACTTCTTGGTGCCCTTCAAGGAAGAGCAGGCAACATTTCTTAATGTCAATGAGCCGATTTAACATAATGCAGTTGTAGAAATTGTGGAGTCGAAGGACAAGGTCCACAAAAGTGAAGTGAAGACAAGGGATGATGTGGAGGATGTTGAATATAAGTTTCTTACCAAGGTGGACGTGGAAGTGACTCCATTTCATTTGGAGCTTGACACAGGGGATGAAGAAGGAGGGCAACAATAACAAACTCACAAGGAGAATCTACTTGAGGTGGAGCCATCATCAATTGCAAGGTCTGGGCCCAAGAAATCCGTTAAACCGTCCCTAGGTTTTGGAAGGATGGACCAAGAAGTTTCAACCACGTTTCGGAGTGCTTTAGGGAGCATGAAGCGGGAAAGTTGGAGGGTTTCATTGATGAGAAGGGTGGATGTGCAGTTTGCATATCAAGGCATGACTAGGATTCATGGTTCCCGGAAGGCAAGGAGCAAGGAGTTTGACATGGAGGATCTCGTTTCTGCACAAGAAGTCTAGGTTACTCAAGTTTAGACTTGGGTGGAGCACCTTTCACCAAAGGTGTGTTGAGGCAAGGGGTTTCTTACCATGGTGGAGTTCTTGGGAGTTATCAGGATGATTCTCAAGATATTATAGATGTCCTGGAAAGCAATGATTTTCACGAAGAGTTTAGATTGTTGAAAAATTGGATCACCTAAGGATGCATGTTCGGAGGACAAGTGACTGGTCGCTGGGTAGTAGCGACTTGTCATTTTGAAGCATAGTGGAAGAGCTGAAAATCACTAGAAAGCGACCGGTTGCATGGTTGAGGGCAACTGGTCATTTTAAGGCAATGAGCACACAATGTTTACTGTTTCAAAGTGACTGGCCGCAGCTGCCCGGCGACCGGTCCCTCCAGTCATAATGTTTCGTTTTCCACGCGTTTTCAAGACTTTTTTCATGTGCTATGTTCTCTACCTAATTGCAAGGAGCACCTAAGTCATTTAAAAGTTCTAGGGAGGTTGGTAATCTGCTAGGAGAGCTGGGATAACACTTATGGTTGTTTGTTGGCTTGTTTCAAGGGCTTCCTACTTTGGTTCTAGATAGGGTGGCTGAAGTTATGTGGGATGTAGCCTTTGCTGACTTGCTTTTTGGTTCCCCTACACTCTGAGTCTGGCCGAAGGTTGAATGTGCAGCAAGAGGAAGCCTCCTCCTAGGTTCAAAGGCACATCTATCCCAACATTATAGAGAGGAGTTGATGGAAGAAAACAAGAAGAGAGGAGAAAGAGAGCAATCAGCTCAAGTTAAGAGCTGAGAGTTGGAGTCTTGTTAGTCTAAAAACTGAGGGAAAACTAAGTTAGAGAGTCCACAAGAGCATCAAGGGTTTGAACAAAGGGTTGAGAGAGAAAAAGAGAGCTTGAGAGAGATTAGAGTTCAAAGGGGTTTCTTTGTAAACCAAGGTTGTAACCTATCTTTCATTAGTGAATTTTCTCAAGGGGGTCACTAAGAGGATGTAAGCAAGTTGCGGAACCTCTATAAATCTCTGTGTTCTTTGTGTGCCTGCTTATTTTTCCTGTGAGTGTGTGAGTGTTTCTTTCATCTTTGTGGGTTGTGAGGATTTGTTACATAGTCCATCAACAACAAGATCCTAAGGGAGTTACTTGCACGACAGCCACAATCATTCATTTGAAGGGGCATTACTCTTTGACACTACAAGTTACCATGTTTGATATAGCACACATTAAGTACTGTAGTGGATGTGAAATAATGATTCAGGAAGTCTCGTATATCTATAGATTCAGGACTAAAAATTACAAATTCATGATATCTATATATATACATATAGAGAGGGACACTTTCCAGATAAAATTTAGATTTCCATGTTAATTGCCTGCTCTAGTTGGTTCCATCTCATGTCAATTGGAAGGTGATCTCTTGCCTTGGATTTCCCTGCTGTATCTTATCCTGTGATGTTCTTTCATATGCTAGTCCTGTGATTTTATCATGCTATACTTGAGGGCTTTAATTTATTTATCAAACTTTGAATTATGATTTAACAGGAATGATAGCTGCGTTAACCAATGAGAGCGCCACCAGCAAATCAGTATACTTTGCACATTGTACATCAGAGATGATATTTATCACCCATTTGTTGGCTGAAGAACCAGAGAGGCTGGCAGGGCCTTTGTTGGCTGACACATATGTAACCTTATTGAAAGGTCGTAATGCATGGTATGGACAAAGGCTGGCCAAAGGGGAGTTAACCCTTGAAATGGGTGATAGCATCAAGGGCAAGGGTATGATTCAGGTACTGATCTCAATCACCTTAAATAACGGTGAAGTAACAAGCATGAGCCTTTTTAGAATTATACTAGAACTGGTTGGATTACAAAGTTGAAGCAGGAAGAGAGGGGAAGGGGGGTTGAATACTTACAAATGCATTGAAGTTAGTATATCATTATTATTGTTTAATCAGGGTGGTGACTTGCAAACATGACTTGAATATAATGTGAAGCCTGCGTGATCTTTGTTTGCATTGATAAAGTTTAAGGACATGTCGTTGCAACTATAAATTTAAAAAATTATAATCAGATTCTGCAGAGTACTTAAAAACAATTATTCTGATGGCTGCTCAAAGTTCTCTTGACGAAATATTAAAAAAATCTGGGGAAACATCCGTTGAGTAGCTTGAACTGGAAACTTTCGTTGTTTATTGGATCTCATTGACTCTGTACTTTAAAAGTAAAACTATGTGTAATTGTAGAATGGCGGGTCATATAAGATACATAATTCTATACAATACAAGCCAATGTGTGGATTCCTTATACCAATTCCTCCTCTATATGTGCCCTACAAACCGTTGTTCTGGGTAATCCGTTTTAGAATTCTAATTCATTATTTCAGAAAAAGCTAAATCAATTGCAGTTCAATTCTTATGTTTGGCTTTACCTGGGATAAGCAATCCACTTCTTTCTTAATTTACTATTAGTTTTTGTGTTCAAGTTTCATTTCACTGGCTGTTTAAAATATGGGCACATTGCAGCTAGTGCTGTGTGAGCAATTTCACCCCCTCCACTACTCCTGGAGTATGAATTTGAATGTCATGTGACTGCTTTCTCTTTTAGTGAAAGGATGTGGGGGCCGTCGTCTTTTCACAATAAAATTATATTAGCCACTTGGAAGAGTGCCAAGAACATAAATGATTCAGGGCCAACTCTGTTGTAACTTCTCTGCTGATGATATTCCTACTTTTATTTTTGCAGGGGGTCTCTGCTGTAAAAGCATTTTTTGAGCTGCTAAGTCATCCCTCTCTAAGTATCCTACATCCTGAAGAGAACAAGCCCATTGCTCCAGTTGAGCTTTGCCCTATCTTGAAGATGCTATATAGAATACTTATAATAAGGTATTGCATTTCCATAAAGTTGGTTGAAATTAGACTAGAAAATAAATCTATTGCTTTCTGATAATGTGAATTATTAGTAGAAGCAAAATTTAATGCCGTCTACTTATGTGAATCTTTAGGGAGTTTCCACCACAGGCTATTCTTCAAGCATTAAGGGATGAGACCATGAATGACCCTCGGGATCGTATTGCGATTGCACAAACCCATGCTTTTTACAGGCCATCCCTTCTTGGCCAGAAGTTTTGATGTGGATATCTCTTTCTTTTAAATGTAATTTTATTAGTTCTCAAGTAAGTGACAAGATGTGTTGGTATTGTAGTTTTATGTAGCGTTCTACTTGTGGGGGATAATGTATTAGGAGAACGCTTGGGCATCAGATGGTTTCTTTAATTGTGTATTGTTTAGTAGAAAATTTAGAAATCGATGGGGACACGAGGTCTCCATTCGCATACCACCTATTTTGTTTCTCTCAGATTCGAAATAGGCTATTTAATTTAATTTAATTTTTTTAAATGGGTTAGTTTCTACTTCTTGCTATATGCACTTGTTTAAGATTTTAGCAATCTTCTTGTAGCCCAAAACCCCAAATTTCTCCAAGTTTTTCTCATACTCTTTTTTTTTTCACCAAGTTTTTCTCATACTCTGATTTGTCATGTTTTTGCACGGTTCTTTGTGTTTGTGTGTTTTTTTTCCTTTTTTTCCTATACTCTTTAGCATATATGGGTTTTTTATTTTTTGAGAACTGTTTTTTTCCTTAATTTCTTTTTATATAGAAAGATTCTGTGTTGCTTGTAAAACACACTATTTCGGAATAGTGAAAACAGTTATCAAAATCAATTAAAAATGGGTCAATTGAACATCGGGTGGCAAGTGGAAAAGTGGGCTAAACTCTCTTCCTTCCCCTCAAGTGCACCCCGGTTCAATTCATGTAAGAGACAATCTTAGTACTCTCCCCAATGAATGAAAAAAAATAAATTTAAAATGGGTCAATTTGGTAGAAACCAAACCAAAACGCAGCAGTGAATAATACTCAAATATCGAACACAAATTTTTTTTTCTTTTAAATTTTTTATATGGAGAATTGAATTTAGGACTCGAGCGGTAAATATCGAACAAAACTATTATCCCAAAAAGAAAAAAATTGTTTACCAAAAGGGCAGCGTTTTATTACTGGCCGAAAGAAATAGCAGCGTTTTATGGCAAAAGAAAAAACAATGCAGAGGCCCGAGGCATAAAGTGAAGAGTCGGAAGACTTAAGGAGACTGAAAGAGGTAAAACGAAAGATGTCGTTGGTGGACTATGCATCGTCAGACGACGACGTATCGGAGGAGATTAGGGAAAATAAGGAAAACGAGCCAGCCCAAGTACCCCAGGACGATCCACAGCCTCCGACTCGTCCTCACACCCAGTAATTAATGCTTCTCATTTTCTCTGAATTTCATTTTTAAATTTGAGAACTTTTGGTTCGGTTGGATTTACTAGTTTTTTTATTTTTAATTTTATGATATTCTGAATACAGATATTTTTCATTATTTTTGTTTGGGACCATATGGAAAATAGGGGAAAATAAAAAATATAAAGACATAAAAATTGTTCTGTTCAATTTGTAGAAACCTTTGTAGTTTGTGTTGGAATGCTGTTATTTTGTGCGTATGTGAGTTGTAAATCAGAAAGGAAAATTGGAGGGTTTTTGGAAGAAGCATATTGCCATTAGCTTACTTAGGGTTACTTCCCAATTTTAGGGAAACTAAAACTTTTTGAGGATGCATAGCACTAAAATAATTTTTCATGTTCTTTTGTTTGTGGTAGCTGGTTGGCTTTTTTGTTTTGTTTTTTGTTTTGGGTTGCATAATGTTTAACAGAATGGTGTTGGAGTTCTGAATCTGCAAATTTAGGGTGGTTTTTTGTTGTGAAGATTGACGGAGTGTCAGAATGATTGGTAATCTTTGGACTTCAAGTTCAAAGACGAAATTTTTTAAAAGATAAATTTAGATTTTATTTTTTAGGATTTGAAATGTTGGGTGCTAAAAGAAGGTACTGTCCTTAATTTTCACAGCTGGAAAATTAGTCACAATGTTTTATATTTATATTCTCCTTACTGGGAATATTATGCTTCTCACTTCCTTGGGATGCCTTTTAATTTGGTATTTTTGTGTGTTATAGATCCGTTGTTGCATCATATCAGCAGCCTGAAAGTACTGCCCATTCATCAGCTCCTTCAATTGAGAAACTTCCTGATGCTTCAATGCTCTTGAATTCTCCTGTTTTCTCATCCAATATGTTTAGTGGTGGCGACCACTCTTCACGTGTTGCAGCTGCAATAGCTGAAAGTGCATCACGCAAGAGAGAGTCAAATGAATTTGTTTCCTCTGTTCCCCGCAGTAAAGTTCCCAGAGGTAACTTGCCTCATTCCAAGAATGTTCCCGATACAATTGGTGGTATGCTTGTTCCACCTCAGCTTAGCGGAAGGTTAGTTTCAATAGGTTTGATATTTCCCATAGCTTATTCGACATCTGAGTTGTACGCGTTTTAAAAAATTCTCCTTTAGATTCTGCTTATGTTAAACTGTTTAGCCTTACAGACGTGCACTTTGCATACATGTGCATATGACTTGCAATGTGAGCTTCACTTTCTTGAATAGTACATCTTGAGTTGCATTTTCCGAGTAATTACGACTACAGAATTTGTTTAGTAGTAATTTGATTTTAAATGCCAACTGCCATGTTTTTGGAGTTTTAACTAAACTCGCGTTACATATAGATCATGCTATGATGATATGATTAAATTTGTAGATTTGTGATGAGTTTTAGTGAATAAATTATACCATTACAATGAGCGGATTTTCTGACTTTGACCTTCACACTAAAGTACAAAAAAAATAACCATGGACATGTTAAATTTTGAGTTGAATAGGGGATAAAGTAGCACTTGAAAGTTTAAATAAAAACTTTTGATCCCTCAAAACCCTCCCCTATTCTCTGCAATTACTAGTAGAATTTACATATGAGAAAGAACCATTTGCACATATGGAGCATGTGGCAGATATAAATGCATATGACTTTTAATGGAACGGACTTTCTTTAACTGGGAAAAAATTGTAGCCGTGGAGTATGGTAGTTGCTTGTATAACAGTCATGATGACCAATGAAGTGGACTCTTTTTAAGTGGTCCCTGATAGGAATTCTGTTGCATTGCTCTATATTCATAGGATTCCTCACTGCTTATAGTGGTACATCCTTTAGACTTTGATTTTACATCAAAAGGTTTATTTGGGTTGCATGCTACTGGGTCATATTTAATTTTGTGACTGAAAAACTTTGTTCATGGGTAATTGCTGCTCTGAAAATATTTATTAAGTCTGACTTCTGCTGTATAGGATTAGGTTTTTGAGTTTCTTGGTCACTGTGCATGAATCTGATATTATTGTGTTGGTGAGTTTGATAATTATTGACCTGTTTGAGTTTCACATTGTGCAAACTTCCTAAAACCAAGGCTTGGTTAATTTTATGGGAAAGAACTTTTTAGGAATACAATAAAATTTTCCTTTGTTTGGTGAATCCTAGGAAATCTATACATTGGGAATGAATTCTAAAACTATTGGTCTTTTTCTTTCTCTTTTTTGGGATGGTGGCAATCCCGGAACTTGGGGTATTGTATTCATGAGCAACATTAAATATGCCAACTTTGTTATACGTTAGAGTTTTTCAATCTTATCATCAATTTTTTTTCTTTTGGGTCCAGGAGCAACATTGTTACAGAAGATGTAGGAAAGCTATTTGTCAAAAAGCAAGCTGACCCTTCACCAAAGTAGACGATACGTAAATGGGTGATGACGTAGTTGAAGTCTTAGATAATGTGTTTCTTTTTCCATATTGGACTGAGAGTCTGGATGATGTTTTTCAGAAACATATCAACTAGTGAGGATTTTGTTTGTGTAAAATGTAAAGAATGTTAGAGGACCCTTGTATTGTATTTTTGTTCTAGTTTCCCAAGTTGTGTCACAACAGTTAACTAGGTCGTACTCACTGGATGAACTATTGCATAATAGCATCAATGACAATTATCAAGTTTTCAGATATCCAAAAGTAAATTCTTCTGCTGCTAATGGGTTTTGTTGCACTTATGAGGCATATTTGCCTTGATCCGTGTTTCGAGTTATAGATAGCTCGTGCATTTGCCTTGTCTGATCAAAAAGTAGTTTCGGTTGAACTTTAAATACATGTAATTGGATGGCATCCATAGGCTTTTCATACTCCAACTGATGAAGCAACAAACTCTTCAACTTTTGCTACTTCACTTTCACACATCAAATTTTCTGTGTAAGAATGAGATAGCAAAATGAGATCAGCATTCTTTAAATTATAAGAAATACCTTAGATCATCATTCTTTTAAATGGTGGGATGATCCTTTTTAAGTTTCATTTACCCATAATTGTATATGACTCACATATTTTCTACACATTTTGACTCCAATAATTACTCTTTTCTTCTTGTTATAGTGTTTTTATTGATCTTTACATGGATCCTCAATTTTTTCACCCCAAAATCTTGATTAATAATGAAAATTCCTTGCTAGTTCCTCCCAATTTCCAGTTCAATTAGATACTGCCAAAAGAAAACTACGAGGAGCTTCTCTAGACAGGAAGATGTTCTCCTTGTACAAGGATGGGTTGCAACCAGCATGGATGTTGTATACATAAAAGGTCAACCAAAGGCTACTTATTGGGGGCGAGTGACACAATATTTCCACAACTATAAAACATTTGCAAGTGATCGAGAGGAGAAATCACTCCTACAACGTTGGTCAACTATTCAACTTGCAACCAAAAAATTTTGTGAATATGTTACTCAAGTCGAAAATAAGCACAAATATGGCATGAATGAGCAGGATAAGGTAAACTTCTTTTTTCGCAATCTCAATATTTTTATTTTGTTGGTAATCAGTGTTTGTGTATATTTGATAATGAACTTTTTTGCAGTTTTTTTATTCAAAACAATTATACAAAAAATTGGAAAATAGAAAATTTCATTTTGACCATTGCTGGAAGCTGTTGAAGGATGCCCCAAAGTGGGTGGATGATATGCACAAGAAAAAACCATCAAATAGAGTAAAAGGTACAAGTCTCTCTCCTGAATTCTCATCTTCTTCTACTTCACAGAGTTTGGTAGAACTTGTAGAGGACCAAGTCCGTAATACTGAATCTGGGAACATGGAGAGACCACAAAAAAGGAAGGAGGTCACAAATACTGATATTGGGAACATAGAGAGACCACCAATAAGGAAGGACGTCCTAAATACTGATTTTGGGAACACAGTGAGAGCACCGATAGGGAAGGACGTCCCAAGTAGTGCTTTTGGAAGCAGGAAGAGACCATTGGTAAGGAAGGACGTCCCAAGTATTGATTTTGAGAACACAGAGAGACCACTAATGAGGAACATTACAATTACTGATTTTGGGAACATTGATAGACCGCCAGTAAGGAAGGATGTCCCAAATAGTGATTTTGGAAGCAGGGAGAGAACATCAATAAGGAAGGGGGTCCTGAGTATTGATTTTGGGAACACAGAGAGACCACTGATAAGGAAGGACATCCCAAATACTGATTTTGGGAACATTGAGAGACCGCCAGTAAGGAAGGACGTCTCAGATAGTGATGTTGAGAACATGGAGACATCACCATTAAGGAGGGAGGTTGTAAATTCTGATTTTGGGAACATGGAGAGACCGTTAATAATGAAGGCTGAGAAGCTGAAGACTAAAGATCACCATAAGAATGACAATGCAAATAAGCAAGTTGTTGATCTCTTACACATCATGGAGAAATGGAGAGACCAAGTTAATGAAGAGAAAAGGCAATATCGGTTAGAGAAAATGGAGATGCTTAGGGAGAGACTTGAGATGGATAAAGAAAGGCTGGAGATGGATAAAGAGAGGCTTTGACTCGACTGTGAAGACAAAGAGGAGAGAATAATGTTGATGGATATAAGTGGAATGCCTCATGAGCTCCAACAATATTATCGTCGTCGTCGAATGGAAATTCTGGCTAAGGGAATGGGTGGTGTGTGAATTCTATGCAATTCTTTGCCATCATTGTAGTACCCTTCTTTTTTGGGGGTCAAAAGTAGCATCGTGATATTTAGCCTCTACTATTAGTGAATTGCACTTTGATGTTAACTAGAAATGTCATTACAAATACAAGGGGTAATTAAACTCCTCAACACTTTCATACCGTATCTTGACATGCCATATCCATCTTGAGAGGAGTAAGAACTTCATCTCTACCATTACTTTGCACAAATGACTCTGCAAATAGTGTTCTTACTTTGGCATCAAATAGGGTTTGGTTGGTATCAGAAAAACAGAGTCAATTAGTTTCGTAACAAAAAAAAAGTATAAATTAGTTCCCTTGCATTCACAAACTGTTGGATAATAGTTTATACAACCAACAGAACTCACTTGCATAAATAAGAGTTTAAAAAAAGTGTTTCTGGAGCAGATTTGTATTAATATTTAATTTATTTATTCACAGTAATTTAGAGATTGGATCCCTAACTAATTTTCTGAAAATGTGCCGAGTCAGTGAGTCACTTACGGAACATTGGAAGTTCTCTTCCCGTAGAATACTGCACTCACGGATCCTCTCTATAATCGTAGCATCAATGTGTTTCTCTACGACTGCTGCTGAAGAGAATTTCATGACTTCACACACTTGACTCCCCGTTGTCTGAAAATTTAGACGTATCAACGAACAGGAGCAACGTTCAACGGATTCGAAAATGCGAACAAATGCTTAAAACTCAGCCTGCAAATATAGAAATGAAAGTAACAATATGAATATGACCAGAACAAATTGCTAATAAAATAGAAAAGATTAACTTTTCCAATGTTCTATTACTTCAAACTTTAAATTATTCCTATGACCACAACGATATCTTCTAAATATTATCCTAAAATTTTGACTCAACCTACTGAGGATTCAGAGTGGTTGATTCCATTTACAGATTGAGGGTTCAGAGTTGTTGATTCATGAATCAAATTGAACTTACGAATTTTTCCAATTAGTGGTATCCTCATTGACAAGATGCGTCCATTTCGTCCTTCCGCTGTGACCAAAATGTTTGACCTGCATGACCTTGAGCAATATTGTTTTGTTCATCTTATCTTCTCCAGTTGGGGCAGAGAAATCACGCTTGTAAATTCCATCTGTTCCAACGGTTGCAGCATAGTCATCAGCTTCTGACTGGAAGAAAGCACCCTTGTGGTAATATTTCTGCATGAATCTCCACTTCTGCTTACGTCGTGGTGCAGCTTTCAGATGCTTCCTCTCCCGCTCCCTCCTCTCTTCCTCTGTCATGTTTCTAACGTTTTCAATCTCTTCCTTCTCCTTTAACATTGCCTCCCAATCGTCCCTATCGCTCTTGATCCTAGCTATCTCTCTTGCCTTCCAAGCTTCATACTCTTCTGCCTCGTTTACTTCATCATCAGTAACAATATCAGCAATATTTGCTTGCTGCTCCAAACCCTTCCGAATCTCCTCAACCACAATCTGCTTTGTCTCTCTCTTCCTTTCCTCCAAATTCTTCTTCCTTGATTCTTCAAGGGCTCGTTCTTCAGCCTCAAGTTGCAACCGTTCAGCAATAGTATCTCTCTCTGAATTGGGAACAAAGACAGGCTTCAACATCACCATACCAGTAAGCTCTTTTTCCGAGTCAGCATCATACTCAGACTCCTCTTCCTCCTCTTCCTTTACTTCTTCCTCGTCTTCTGACAGAAGGAATGGAGCTTCTTCTTGCTCCCTTTGACGCAACTTCTCCTTTATCCTTCTTCTTCTTTCCTCCAAAGCATCTGCGTCCTCTTCCTCAGCTTCTAACCCTCCCTGCCTCGTGGATTCCTCTTCAATTGTTGAAACAATCTCAGCTTGCCGGATACGCCTATGATCAGCTCTAGCATCGTCCCGATTATCAATCCTGCTCTCAGCCAAACAGCGGAGTCTAGGATCATCTCTTCTAACAACATCATATTCCTGAGTGAGGAAAGCTTTCTCCAATGAAGCAGCTGTGAACATCCTAATATCCCCATCTTCGTCGGCATCATATGCCCACTCGGGAGCTTTTCCAGGCCAATACCTTTTAACTTTTGTTTTCCCAATGTTACCTCTGAGCTTCTCCCTGACTACACTCACAGGCCAATACCTTTTAACTTTTGTTTTCCCAATTTTACCTCTGAGCTTATCCCTGACTGCAATCACAGTATCACTAACACCTGCTGTTACCGACATTATCGCGGCTTGAGTACCTTATGGTATGAATAGCATGCAAAGGCAGGGACCTTTGTATTTATACCAAGAACTGGTGGTGGAGTTTCCAATCGAATTCATCGCATACTAGGAATTAAGGTTCTACTTAACTTGACCACCAAGCTACCGTGTGCTTATACCAACTAGAATAGAATTAGGATTCCTTTTCTCTATAGGAAAGAAAAATTAAAAAAATAACAATTGCTCAAATGTGCTCCCTGTCTCCAAATAGACGTTGGCAAATAAGAATTGTCCCGGTTAGGGAATTTAACTTACTGCACGTTTTGGAAACAAAATGATTTAATTCAAAGTCGAATGTCACGACAATAAATTTGAAGATATTTAAGGCAATTAAAATTGCAATAGAACTTCTGCAGTTTTTTTTTTAATTCTTTTTTTTCAAACTTTAAAACCAATAACAGCGAGCTTTATTGTCAAAAACCAAATATACCAATTAAATACGTAATCATATTAAGGCAAACTAATCTGCAAATTACAACCAATTACTACCCAAAATGGTACTCTATTTTTTTTCTACATGGATAATGGGGAGAGGAGAATTGAACCTAAGAGACCTCATATGGAGGGTTAAATACTCTTAGCGTTATTTACACCAACAAAGCCTGAGGTTTTCGGGTTTTTCACAAAACCCCTTGTGGTTTTAAATTTTTTTCAAAAAACCCATTGTCGTTTATTTTTCTTCCAAGAATTGATGATTTTATATATATATATATAAAAAACCTCCAAATGACAAAGTTAGCCTTTGGATTACATATACATTCATCAAGGTTAATTTTGTCATTTGCATAAGTTTTTCCAATGAAATCATCATTATTTGGACGAACAATCAACGAAAATGGGTTTTGTGAACATAATCTGAAACCTCAGTGTGTTTGTGTAATTTCTGAAACCTCAGGGAATTTTGTGAAAAACCCAAAAACCTCAGGAATGTTAGTGTAAATAACTCATACTCTTAATCATTTAAGCTACAAATACAAAGCCCAGTTACTGACCACCTGTATTGAACAGATATTGTCACACACACAACACACTCTTCCGCACAGAGACGGAGGGAGAAAAATAGAAGCTGAATGGCTGGCTACCGTCAACAACAACGCCGTCGTCTTGAGCTGCAATGGAGGCAGACGACCGGGATGTATAACGAGCCATGTGGTAGAAGGGAAGGGAAGGGAAGGGAGCATGGAGAACTACAGATTCTACATTTCTCGTCTTCCGTTCATGTAGATGCTGGGTGAGTGACTCTGACTCGGACCTCTCTCTCCCGCTTACTGAGTTCCACTCCGAGTCGGCCCCAACCCGGACCTCCAGTACCTCCGTATCCGCGTCTCTCTTTTCTCCAATCCCTCCAAGAAGGCACCTTTCTGAGTTTTGGGCTTGGTTGCAGAGTAAAACAGAGGAAAAGGGCAGTGGAACAGGCTCAACACTCAACATATAATGTCTGAAAATCTAGACGTAATAAGGAAAACAAAAAAAAATGAAAACAAATGCATAAAACTCAGCCTTCAATAAGTCCTGGATATTCCTGTCCCAAAAAATACAGCTCCCCAGCTCAACTATATAAATCGAATTTGAACGAATAGCACCAAAAATGCAAAAGGAAGATCAATTTCTAGCTGACCTCAACGAACATTGGAATGTACAACCAAAATAACAGGAAGGTGGTGTTGAAAAAATGTTATGCAAACAAGCAACAAAAAATAGAAGAAATTCCCTCCGAGATTCTGCACAAGGATCTTTTGAAAAATAGACATCTCGATCTTTCATGCGAGCTGAGGGCCACGGAGGAGAGGTTCGTGTATATCCTCTTGATCCCTGACAGTTTGTTTCTTGATTGAAACAGGAATGAACTTGAGGACGACCGCAATGGGTAAACTTGCAGCTCCAATCAAGACGCTTGCTAACCACAGCTCCCAGCTCAGTGGCACAGTTTGTGCAAAAGTACCCAAAAATTCAACTATGATGATCTGGAACACTACTGTAGCGATCATCACCATCATGAAAGTATAACTATCGAACATGCTACGAAAAACATTGATCTTCTCCATGTCACGGCTGTTAATCTCGTTGAATACCTGACATGCAAAATTTGATGGTAATGAATGAAAAAACATTCAGCTTCAGCTGTGCTGATTTAAATGGAGATAAAACAAAAAGAAAATAATGTATCAGTGGATGGTACCTGGCAAAACACAAAAGAGTTGAATATGACGGTATTGAGAATGGAATTTGCATTTGCACCAGTGAGCTTCAAAAGCCTGATCCCACAAAACTTGAGAACCAAGAGGACAGCAATTTGATAGATGCTTTGACCTATAATATTCCTCCACATGATCCCAGTGATGAAGTTGACATTTCTTCCAACTGGTGGTCTTTTCATAAGGCCAACATTTGGTGGCTCTGTGGCCAGTGCCAAGGCACCAAGAGTGTCCATGATCAAGTTTACCCAAAGCATCTGGACAGCTGTTAGCGGCGCCGATCCTGTAAGTTATTTAAAGGGAACATTAGGATCTACATTAGGTAAAAATGCATGTCAAAAGATTTCTATAACAATTGGAAGTATAAGAAAAGCATAAAAAGGTTTAATTAGTTCCACGAATGAACACACCTGAGACACATGCTGAAATGAAATTGAGCATCAGAGCGACAATGTTAACTGTTAGCTGGAACTGTACAAACTTTTGAATGTTGATATAAACCGCACGACCCCATCGAGCAACATTCACTATACTTGTGAAGTTATCATCCATTATGATAACATCAGCATTTTCTTTTGCAACCTGCAGACAGTTGAATTTTAGCCTACCAATGGTACAAAGATAGAAACTTAAATAAAGAGCAGACACCTGAATTATTTGCACTAGTGTAGGATGAGGGTCTATTGCAAACCTCTGTTCCTGCTATACCCATGGCAAGTCCGATGTCTGCCTCGTGCAAAGCGGGAGCATCGTTAGTCCCGTCACCAGTAACTGCCACAACTTCTCTGAACCCATCCCTCAACTGTTTTACTAAGGTGTGCTTGTCCAAAGGCAAGGATCGAGCCATTACCTGCATGAAGCATTTTTTTTCCACTTATTTCCTTCACAGAAATTTGATACAGGAACTATTTTCCATGAACACAAATGAGCAAGTATAAGAAGAAGTTATTAAAGCAATGGCAAGACAAAAACCTGTAGTTTTGGAATTATTTCTGCCATCTCCTGTTGGCTCTTATTTCTGAAATCTGGCCCTTCTATAGCCAAACCACCTTCTGTCAAAATGCCACACTCTTTAGCTATGGCTTTAGCTGTATTAATATTATCGCCGGTGACCATCCTTACAGTAATCCCAGCATTTAAACAAATCTTCACAGCTTCCCTCACCCCAGGCCGCACAGGATCCTTAATTCCAACAACAGCTATTAATGTATATTGATCTTCAGGAATACTGTTTTCACCAGAGGAGTCTTCGACATTCTTGAAAGCTAAGCATAGAGTTCTTAAAGCTTCACAAGCAAAACCATTTATGGCATCTGAGATTTTATTTCTCTGCTCTTCAGACAGAGGCACAGCTTCACCAGTGGTATTAACAACCTTGTCACACATTTTAAAAACTATTTCTGATGCTCCTTTGCAGAATGCTAGTCGCTGACCACCACCAGGAAGAGCCACTAGTACAGACATCTTTTTCCTGACTGAATTGAATGGTTCAACCATAAGTGTCTTATATCCCTCACCATAAGATTTAAAATCACCTCCCAGAAGCATGCCGAATTCTATTATTGCCGTCTCTGTTGGAGTACCTATAATACTATTTTTTCCATCTTCCCCTTTGACTACCTCTGAGCTTGTATTCAGAAAGATAGACTGCAAAAGGAGTTTATATACTTCTTCAGAAACTGGCTTCAATACGTCTTTGTCATGATTACTTGTTATATTCTTGGTTTCATCACAGAGCCATATCTTATTCACCACCATATGATTTGTTGTTAAGGTTCCTGTCTTATCTGTGCAAATAGAAGTAGCAGAACCCATTGTCTCACATGCAGATAGATGCCTAACAAGTGCTTTATCAGTCATTAATTTTTTCATTGCAAAGGCAAGACTTAGTGTCACTGCCAGAGGTAGCCCCTCTGGGACTGCAACGACGATTATAATGACAGCAGTCGAAAAATAATTCAAAAGCTTTAATGCATCACTGGAATCCCAGTGTGTCATCCTATGCTGAACTGCCTTGTTTACTAAAAACCTTGAAGTCAGAACTAAAAATGTCAGCACGGCGAAAGCCAAACCGATTTTTCCAATAATGGTTGCAACTCCATTAAGTTTCACCTGCAGTGGTGTCTCATTGTCTCCACCTTCACTCAGAGTAACCATTAGTCGTCCCCATTCAGTCCTCATACCAACTGATGTCACCAGCATTTTACCAGAACCATCTTGCACTTTGGTTCCTGCAAGAAGAAACGGTTTATCTTCACTTATGTCCACAGGCTCACTCTCACCTGACAAGCTCGATTCGTCGACTTGTAAGCTGTGGCCTGATATGAAAATACCATCAGCTGGAACTTGATCTCCAATCGAAAGATGAACAATATCTCCAACCACTAAATCATAGATAGAGACCTTCTGTCTGCGTCCATCTCTAGTCACCTGAACCATGATATTTTTCTTTTCCTTGTCTAATTCTTTAAACTGCAATGATTGCTTGTAGTCACTAACTGCAGTGACCATCACCACTAAAAGGATGCTGAGTATTATTCCCAAGCCATCGTACATACCTTTCGGCCACCCTTCGGTTGCAATTCCAACACCTATAGAGACCGCGGCAGAAATCATGAGGATGATTAGAGTTAAATCTTGTAAGGCTTCCCAGAAAAACATCCAAAAACCTTTAGAAGGTTTCTCGACATATCGGTTGAGACCATATATATTCTGCCTAACAGGTATCTTGCTTGAAACAACACCATCTTTCAGCGATACAGAAACATCCCCTGCTAATCCTGCTATTCCTCCATGTCCTTCCAAACCCTTGTTATCGTGAGATCTAGCAAAGGATGCAATTTCATCAGGTTCAATGCCAAAACCAGCATCTCTAACTTCTTTGGATAGATTGTATCTCCCACGATTGCCAGCTGTATTGTATAAAATAGTACATAACTTAGAAAGGAATCAGAATATTAAGTGAAAGAGATGCTACTATAATGAAAAGGAATAGTACCATCAATGAATTGCAATGCTGCTTTCTGCACGTACATAGCTACACGTATCTTCTCCTGGTCAGAATCAATGGAAGCATAACCAAAATGTTAGATTAAGAAAATAAATAAAAACCACATGAAACATGCTTTTCATGCTTTACAGATCCCTAATGTCTTCAAACCTGATGAAAAACACTCATGATGCAGACTAATTACCAATGCGAGCCATCCTAACATTAGCTCAAGCAGGTAATTCTCTAATTAACTTTCCCTATATTTTTGGTTTTGTGAGTAAAATTCAAAGAAGCACTACCTGAATATTTCCTTTTCCTAAGCTGAATGCTAACCTATCCAGAGTCATTTTCGACAAATTCAACCAAGTAATTAAGAGCTGGGCTTGTTACTTTGGAACATTCTCCAAAATCTTGCATGTATATCTGTCCAATAAGTTTGCCTACATTCTGAAAAAACTGAATTCAGAAACCCTGGAAAGAGTAAGAACTCTGTTCACTGACTAGGGTGTTTTGTATACTACTTGTTGGATGAGCCAAATCAGTCTCAGTGAAGCAATTATATACAAAGCAAAACAAAGTATAAGTGGGCTAAAACTACAGGACACTGACCTTTTAGAGTAAAAATATACAAAGAAATCACTGCATAATCACAAATGTCTTCATTTCATATTTCAACTGAAACAGCAAAGAAGTTTCCTCATCGTCCAGAACATAAAATTGAAAAGATTATCAGCAGGAAATATTCATTCCTTCTGTTTTTCAGTCCTTTTTTTTCACACTATGAAATCATAATGCTTTCGACAAACTAATTGAAAACTGGGAATGATAGGAAAAATAGATATATTATCCTGGTGCTAATGCATAAAACTACTGCCTTGACTTCATAAACTCTGTTCAAATTTGGTCAGCCCAAACCAAAAGTAACGATATAAATTAAAACAAAAAAAAAACTTACAAAGAACATCACTTTGTATGGCAGTTTTGAACTTTATTTTAATTTTAATCACTTCGCACCAGCAATGTCCAGGCTCAGCTCAAAGCAACAACAGCAAAAGGTAATTTTCTTCTTTAGTGGCATTCATATATTCTACTTGAGAGTGAAAACAAAAAAAATTCCCTTTTTGGTTTATATTAGTAACCCCCGTGAGCTTGAGAAACCATAGCTATTGGTCAATAAATAAATTTAATACACAGTAATAAAGAGATTCATCACCCTAAAGTAGAAGACTTTTAGAAAATTAAGTTGAGAGAGATGAAATATAACTGGTGAAATAAATGCATCCACCTCCAGCAATAGCACTTACAGTTAATCCAATCCTAGCTCTATGGCATATGTATACAAATAGATAGAAATCATATTTGGTAGGAAAAAGTTAGACAATTCCTTTTCCAGACCAGGAAGAAAGACAACTTGAAGGTCAGTTTCGCAAAAGGAGGGTCAATTACAGCAAACAAACGTGTTATTAATTTGACAATGTGCAGCAGCCTCAGCCTGTATTCAAATTCAATTCCATTCAAATACAAATTCAATTGCATATTCAAAACTTGTCACCTATGTTCCCATCATTCACTACCAAAAAAAGAAGGAAAAATCCGAGGTTCGCCTAGCCACAGTGAACCAGAATTGTCTATTAGCGGTCTAGACTACCCATAAGCTGCGGTTTATTTGTGACATCTCTATGCAACTGGTATTACTATTAGGACCACATTTACTGACCCGTGACTTAACATCTCCCTAATAGAGAGATTATCTTAATTATGTGGGTCCCACCTTTTGTATAACTCGTATGAACCCATATTGCAGCAATACAGACTTGCAGCCTGTGGCAGCGTAAGCCCAATTGACTTCAAAAATACACCACCACCGCCAGCAGCGACAAATATATTGTCATGGATTCATGGATTTGACCCGCCGCCTCTCAAAGCACATTGGCCATTGGCTTTCAGACGACAGTTTTCTTTCACAATCAATTTGAATTTTCTTGTAATAAAATTCAACCACCCAAACCAAAAAATTAAAAAAATTTATTAAAAAAAAAAAAACAAAATGTGTGCAGAACTCATCCAATTACTGATTGCTTACATGATCAACACTACTTTCATAAATTAATTTGTAGACACGATCATCACCAAGACATTTCAAAACTAAAGATCTTACAGTCATTATAACAAACGGAACATGATCTATCGATCACTACACCTCACAAACAAATTGTCAATAATCTCCTAGGCCGTGTTTGGCTTCCGAGAAAATCTCGGAGAAACACCAAAGAAGGAAAATCAATGCATGCATTTCATACACTCCTTCCATTTTCTTAATCAAAGATTTGAAGCCAAAACAGAGCAGCATGCAATTAAAGTAACAACCGATCAAAGAAATCGTACGGACGACGATGTTCATGACGACGATGGAAATATTGAAACGGACCTGGAGGTTCTTGCGCTTTCTTTCGTCCTCGGCACGCTTGGCGAGATCGGCGACCATGCGAAACCTTCGGGTAGGGTTCTTGACGACGGCGACTGCGGATCTCCATCGCATCAAGGCCTCGTCGGAGGGCCGTTTGGGTTCCACGTCGAAGTTCTTCCTCAAATAATCCTCCATTTTCTCTCTCATCGTAGCTTTCTTGTGAATATGAGATAGAGATCACTCTCTCACTCGCTCCTCTGTGACTCAGTAAGGTTGATTTTTTTATATATAAAAAAAATATTATATTTTTGTTATGGAAAGTTTCAAAACGAAGCCGGGAATGGCGGGAATTGGTGTATTAAGAGGAAAGAGTTGATTTTGCAGAATATCTCGAGATATGATATTGTGCTCTCTCTCTCTCTCTCTCTCTCTGTATATAGTGAGAAAAAGAGGCGGTCGTCATTTCAATTAATTTCCTAAATGCACCACAAACTCGTGATCTCTAACTATATATATGGTCATCATTTTACAAATTTATACTAACTAATTAACAACATTTCAGTCTTTTACCTCTTCTCTCTCTCTCCCCTCTCCCTCTCTTGTCATTTTAGGCTTTAGTAATAACACGTATATTCTTTCAGCACAAGCAACTCTACTTAATTACCAACTGGTCTAATCCAAATATGCAATTGTGACTTGTATATGAATATGCGGATACTTTGTTGAAAAAAAAAATTAAGATAAAACATGAAAGATAAACTAGGGTTTCAATAAAATTGTGAGATTTTTGTATGCATGGAGAAAATTAGTCTACATGGGCAAGTTGGGAATTGATTTGCTGTGAAAATAATCAGAGTCATATTTTCTATAAGAGAAATTAAATGTGAATGAATAAGTTTGGCGTTGGATAAACTTTATATTAAAAGTGATGTTCATACAAAAATCATTTTATAAGTATTTGGTAAATGTTTGTGTAAAAGTGTTATGGGATGTGTATAATGACTAAATTAGATTATGTAAATTAGATGTTTTGCTAAATGTGAAATAATAATCATCCTTTCAGATGCTTTCCCAAATCACAGTGAGTCACATAATTTCATCCTAAAAGAAATTATCTCTTCTTTTACCAAACAGGATAAGAAACTAAGGGCTCGTGTGTGGGTGATTCTAGATAGACCAAAAAGCACTTTTATGGAGAATCTCTTCCCTATATAATCACTTTAAGTGGTTTTAAGTAATTTTTTTTTAATGAAGAAGCACCTTCCATGTGATTCTGGCATATCTAGAATCACTTCCAAACGAGCCTTAAAATTGTGAAAATAAGTGATTTTAGGCCCAAATAAGCAATGTCAAATGGGCCTTAATTATGAATAATTTAATATTACTTGTAGAAATGGTCCATAAATTATACTTTGATTTGCATTTTCGTCTTTGAGTTCAATTACTAAATTATGTAGTCCATAGGCTCTACCACAAGTGGAGTTTTAGTCCTTCCTCATTTCTGTCAAGTATTATTTGACTGCCTATTTAGAGCAGTTCCAGCCATGAGCTGAGCCCAAGGCTGGGGGGAGAAAAGCAAAAAAAGGAGTTTCCAACGGTGAGCCCAAGCCCGGGCAAGGAGCGGGTCCCAGCAAGTCGGGCTGGCCCGAAGGCTAGTTCAGCCTGAGGTCCAAAACTCGGTTTGGGCTGACGTCAGCGAGCGCATTCAATTTTTTTTAACGTTGGCGCGTGCATTGCACGCGCCAACGGTAAAAAAAATTGAATTCGCTTGCGCTGACGTCGTGCTGACGTCAGCCCTGCGCGATCACCAACGGCTAGAAGACAGGTGTCGTAACCTGGGCGCTCCGATCTGCATCTCTCCTCCAATCCAACGGCTGGCGATTTTTTGGCAATAAAATTATGAAAAAAAATCGAAATTTTTTTAAAAAAATACTAAAAAATTCTGAATTTTTTTTTCTATAAATACCTATTAATACCCTTCACTTTCAACACCAATCCTTATACATTTTATTCTACTTCTACTATTATTCACTCTTTATTCAACATTTTCCTCTCTTTAACCTTGTATTTTTTTTCTTCTTATTTTTATGGCTTCTTCAATCGAAACCGGAGGGGCGTGGAGCACCATGGAAGATGTTTCCTTGTGTGAGGCTTGGCTCCAAGTTTGTCATTGTCCCGTGACAGGCAATGAGATGAAATTTTTTCATATGTGGAAAAAAAAAATTTCAATGAATAGTCATGACACGTAGGAACCCGGAAATCTTATCCGAAAATATTATCCAAATTAATTATTGAGGTAAAAAAAATTGTGAAAAAAACAAAAAAATGAATAGTAATTGCCCTTAGCCATGGCAATGGGTGGAAACACAAAATTTACTATTTGCAAGGGCAACCACTATTCACGTGAATAGTGGCTGCCCTAAGCCCCCCCCCCTTGCCATGGCAAGGGGCAAATGGGTGGAGTTGCTCTTAGGAGGTAAAAAGGTCAACTGAAGTTTTAAAAAGGGAGGTGATTTGGAATTGGGCTTAGGAAAAGATTAGTTATGGGCTTAGAAATTTAGCATTGGGCTTAAATACACATTTAGGTTGGCTCACCCTGGTCTAGTTTTTTCACTAAAAGAATCGGAACTGAAATCGGACCAAATCTGTTCCGTCCAATTTTTGGTCAACTTGGTTCAGTTTTTGGTCAATCATGTTTTTTCTAGTTTTTTTGGGCCCGATTTTTCAATTTGAATGCCCACCCCTATCTTCCATCGTCTGGCCATTGTTTCCCTTCAAATAATGTGACCATTTTTGCCCAAAAAACCAAATAATTTCCCTTATGTTTAAGATTATTTAGGATTTTTCTATTAAAAAAAAAAAATTTAAGTTGGGATAAAATAGAGATTTTTTTTGGGTCAAATTATAGGAAGGGTAAAAACAGATATAGCAAGGGACGATTACTTTAATTATTGAAATGGAAATAATCCAATTTATTTTATAATATTCTCTCTTTTTTTCCTTGCGTCTCATTCAGTTTTTTTTTTTTTTTTTTTTTTTTTTTTTTTGAGGATCTTTCCTATTGAGAGGGGCGATAGTATACTAAACTCACACACATAGTCGAAATCTAAAAACCTTATAAAGAGAATAGAAAACACAGCAAGCTGTTAAAGGATTTTTGAAATTTATTAAATGGAAACAAACAAAAAAACAGGATCACCGCTCCACATTTAAACACATCATCATGTAGTACCAACTAAATCTGAATCCAACGCAACCCAACAACAACCCCACCTTACAACTCAAACTCATGTTGAAGGCTGACAATTGGAGTCAAATCCTTATGATGGGATGTGTGTGGGCTAAAAGACGACAACTATCGAGGTGATGACAGTGTTCCAAGGCATCTCCTTCGAGCCCACAAAACAAAACGAAAAAACAAAGAAGGATTTTGGGGAAGGGTGAGAGAATAAGAGGAGAGGAGATGAGAAGGGATGGGAGGAAAGGAGAGCATAGGGGAAGGGCTGAGAAGTGGGAGGGGAGGGAAGGAGGCCACGACTCCCAGGTGCAAAGGTTTCTTTCTGTAGGGTTTTCTCTTGGGATTTCGTTAGTTTTTGGCTGGTCAGACCACAGTGTACATTTGAATTTGAGTAAACCCTAATTTTTTTAAAGGTCCATAAAGATTCAAAATTAAAATTCTTATATTCTCCTTCGTTTCTTCCTCACCTCTTTCATCTCATTCATGCACACATGTGCTAAATATGCTCGCAAAATTCGTGCAATAAATTTCCTTCAATCGTCAATCTATTAAGTATTAATGAATGCGAGAATTCATGATGTTATTCCGTTCTATTACTTTTTTGCTTCATTTTTATATTGGCCCCTTCACACATATTCACGTGTATGCCAATTGATTTTTTTATTTTATTTTATTTATGAATTAAGAGAATTTAACAACAAAAAAAGAAATAGATATTTATAAATAAACACAATCCTAGACATGTATTTATAAAAAAAACCCGAACACTATTTAAACATAGAAACACACCCAAAATCAACCCCACAATCAACAATTGTATATTTTTTGGGTTTGTTTATAAATGGGTTTTGAGTGTGTGTAATGATTGGTTTTGGGTGTGTTTATAAAGTGTTTTGGGTGTTGGGTAAAAGAAAAAGAAGTTGTGTCCCATGAAAATAGGACCTCATGTTCTTATTTCGAATAAAAAAAATTTAAGATGAAAAAATGTTAATTTACTATATTATATCCTTATTTAACGTAAAGTTTCAATACTTAATAAATTTATTAATTAAGGACAATTTTTAGTATTTTAAATGTTTTTCCAATTTCTGCTATTTGCTTTAACTTCCACAAGTTCATTTTACATTTGTTATTCAGAGTTTATAGTTTGTAGGCCTGCTTGAAGGGAACCCATTTCAAAGCACTAGTCTCTAGTACCAATATTAACTAGCTTCAATTTTGTATTTTGTATTTTCCATGAGTTCATTTTACTTTTGTTACTAAGAGTTTACAATTTGTATCTCTGCTTGAAGAGAGCCCAATTCAAAGCATTAGTCTCCAGTATCAAATTTGTATGTCTGCTTGAAGGGAGCCCAATTCAAGCACTAGTCTCTAGTATCATTGTTGTGTAAGGTACCCATAAGAGCTCACTATATCGTCTCTTACCTAACCACTTAAATTCCTTGTGTGAGTTAAAACAAAATGGACCTATTCAAGTGTAGGCTTTATCTAAATGTAGTGGATCACCTGCTTATAAGTTGTGTACTATTATAGTACATCTCCGATATGAGATAATGACCAATAGGGGTGGACGCGGTTCAGTTTGGTCCGATTTTCACCTTAAATTGAAATCGGAACGAGTATTATTTAACTAGTCCAATTTTAGTGAATTTTTTTTTGAACTAGCTGGTTCAATTTGAACCGATTTTGGTCTGGTTTTCGATTTTGGACAAGATTTTTTGTTTTTTGTTTTGAAATTTTTTTTAATATAAATTCAAACTAAAATTTTATTTTTTGGGCTTGAAAATTAACAAATGATACAATTTCATACAAAGAGAGATATTGGGCCTTAAAAAGAGAGATGTTTTGAAGTTGGACTTGGGAAAATATTAGTTATGAGATTAAAAATGTAGCATTAGAGTTAAATAATTATGTAAAAAAAAAATCATACACAACCAATCCAATTCGGTCTGGTTTGGTGCAGTGTGAAACCGAAATCGAAATCGGTTGGAACCAGTTTGATTTGGTTCGGTGTCGGTTTGTTGACTTTTTAGTCAATCGGCTTTCTTTTCAATTTTTTCCATCCTATCCAGTTCGGTGTTCCTATTTTCCAATCCCGATGCCCACCCCTAATGGCCACGACCACATCCATGCATATTATCGAACCACACAACGCCAGCAACAAGGCCCATGAAACTTTAGTTGCTAAAAAGAATACATAAGCTTGGCTCTTTTTTTTTGGGTACAAACTAGGGCCATGTCCAATTTTTAGTAACCAACTATCCGGCCCATTGGAGCTTGGCTTTTGATTGGGTTTCTAAAAAGGCCAACTGCACGGTTTTTAGCATCTCCCACTAGAGTTGCTCTTACAGATCCCAAATTTACGCCGGTCATTGTGGATGCTCTAAATCATTACCTTTTCTCCAATTCTCTTTCTCTCCGGCCCTCCGCCTTCAAGAAAAAATAAAACTACCTAATCCAGAATCACCATCTCTTCTGCTCTTTCAACAAGGATCGACGAAATTAAAGACGGAAAGTCGTTGCTCTAAGGATTTCTGAAGATTCAATTCACGTACATTGAGTTTAATTTGCTCTAATTTCTTTTACATCTTTAGAAGAAGAATTGATGTGAATTAGGAAATTTTATGTTTTTTTTTCTCACACTATTAATTTTAAAAGGAAAAACTAAAAAAGGGAAATATTTCAAAACCCTTCACCTACATGTGTTGACACCACTCCTCCCTGGCAACCTCCCCTCCCTCATCGATCTGTATTGCTCATCTATTTCTATTTTTCTCTCTATATTCATCACTTTCTACTCTCTCTACAAACGAATCAAATCTAAGGCTTACGAGCTCTCTCTATGTGTTGTTGTGCCTGAATATTGAAGAGTCGGGGTCCAATAGGTTTTCCCTAAATTTTTGGTTTATGAATGAATTAATAATGTTACATCTTTGATAAATGAGTTTATGGAGTTGTTAGTGTGGTATAGCTCAGTTGGTTGAGTTCTTCAACCTCGATCCATGTGAGTTCGAAATCCCTAAACACCCCATGAATATTTGTGTAAACCCCCTCCTCAAATCCCTTTCACTAAAAAATAAGTTGATGGAGTTAGGTACTCCTTTCTCGTTTCTTGTGCAAATGTTATTAACATAGTTAAGTTGGTAAGACATGGAATGCCAATTTCACTAATCATTCCCTAATAATATCATTATGCAGATAAATACTTGAGGCTTGTTTTGAGAAGCGCGTAGGAGGACGGATGGCTATTGAATTTCTTTATTTTGATCAATAAGGTTCTATTCATCCCTACCTTTTCTAATATTTGATTTGATTTCTTATTGTTGGGCGGTGACTTTAATTGCAAAAAATTTAGCATACCTCCTACTAGAATGTGCATTCTACATCTAAAAAGGAAAAAGTAAAATAAAAAGGGAAGCAAATGATAGTTAATATTAACTCTCAAAGTGAATAAATATCACGTGAACTTTTAAGTATGTGTAATCCATATGAAATTTTAATTTTTACTATTAACTTGGATTCTGTAAAGTGTTGCAATTTACCATATATATTAAGGATCACTGAAATCGATATTAGGGATCACTGAAAATCGATTTCCATCCAAACAGCCGATCAAACCTGGAACCTTACAATCCCCCACTTCCCTCCCAAATTGATTTCCTCCATATTAGATCCTAGACTATTCTATAAGATGTAGTCATTAGCGAGCCCTAATACGTATAGATGGATGAATATCTCTCCATGTGAGAGGCATGCTAATGAAAAGTGAATAGAACTTAACATATGTGATATGAAAACTGAATAGAACTTGACATAGATGATAAATTGCAACACTTTATAAACCAAGTTTCACTTAAACCAAGATATGAGTCGGGTCAAAATTGAACCCATAAACTATGAGCGACCCGATAATATTTTAAAGGATGTAATTATGTAGTTATGATGACACCATCAATTCGGTGCTCCTTGTTTCTTTTGTAAAATCCTGACCACTGCCTTCTTATAATTTTGACACGAGAAAAAGCTGCACATATGAAAACGTAAGCCCCCGGCACACACAATTTGACCAAACAAACCCCATCCATCCATCCACAAGATGGAGGAGGAGGAGCCGCTTCTTCTTGAACATTTCCTCTGTAATTAGGCATGCACCCAACAACACATGCATCTTAATGATATTGGGTGCTTGCTAGGGCTCTCGAGTTTTTTTTAACTAAAGTGGGCTACCCTACAATCTAATAAAAAGTATTGCGGAAATAGAAAAAAGAAGCCAAAAGAGAATGCCTTGGATCCTCTTCCGGCACAATCATGGTCCTTTGAGATTATACATGGAAGAATGATTTCTTATTTACCCTTTTCTCACTTCACATAATTTCATACAATCATAATATACACACGCATAGAGAGGAGAGAGAGAGAGAAATATAACCAAGTATTTACCACAAATGTTCTCTCTCCCAAACATATTTTTATGACTAGCAGTCGATAGTTCTAGTATATGTTATATTGTTAGCTTGTTAATTGAATGATTAGTAAATTGTTGTCATATTGTCAATATTATTATGAATTATATAAGTTCGAATCATCCTTCCCGTAGTTTAGATTAGATTAAATTAAAGTAGAATATTATTTGTATAAAAAAATATATATATGTATTATGAAATTCTTGGTGAAAGAGTGCAGCCGAAATTAGTAACCTAGTAACATACAACACGTGACAAAAGATTGCCTTATTTCAACTATCATGATCATGGCTCATAATTGATAAGCGAATCTAGGCAAAATCCTCCTTTTCTGAAACCCTATTGTCCGATTTCCTCATGCCTTTTGCTCCCGTCAATGTCATTTTTGTACAAACGTAATTCAATTTAATTCTAACAAATATAATACAGTGAACCCAAAAAAAGGGTCTAAATCAAAAATGGTCGAAAGATCATGATCACTTATTAATTGCACAACACTATTGAGCCCATCATTCCACACAAACCCTAATCATAAATTCCCAAGACACCAATTACGCTAGCTCTCTCTCTCTCTCTCTCTCTTTCTCTATTGGGAAACAGCATATGGATATGGTCTCTCTTTCAGTTTGTAATCCCTGCAACGTCAACATATCAACATGGTTATGGTAACTTTGTAGTTACCGAAGCGTTTGCCTGCCTACCTGTTTCTCACTATCTCTACACTCGTATTTACTCCTTACCTTTTGGTCCAAACTCCGAGGCAACAGTAAAAATCTAGGGCCTCTCTCTCTCTCTCTCTCTCTCTCTGAGTTACTGCCCAATTTTCTCTCACGCATTCACAAGGCTACAGACCCCAAAAGATTCTTGTATCCGTGCACTTTTGTCATACGTGTGGCATCAACATCTACTTTTTATGTCCTCTCCTTCTCCTGTCCATGAGAGAGAAGAAAGTAAAGGCTCTTCTCTTCTGCGGAGAGAAGAGAGAGAGAGAGATAGTGGCATTGTATAGATCACTCACATGGGTGGGGTTTTGGTGTGTAGGCCCCACTCCCCATCTGGCATTAGATAAATGAGTAGGACCCACGTGCAGCGTCAGCACCACCCATGTGGGTGGTCCCCACTTGCTTTTAGTCTTTAGCTCCCCATGAATAGATAATTTTAAAGACAGTATCCCACCAGTTACAAAAAGAAGAAAAAATGGAAGTAGCTTTTAAACAAAGAGACAAAAAAACACACTCCTCCATCATAAAAGCCAAAGCACAGAAAGAAGCGAAAAAAGATGCCAAATTAGAGTAAAAAACTCACTTGTTTCATTTCTGATTTTCATCCTAAGTTTTTCTTACTGTTCTTTTTTTAACATTTTAACAGCAGAGGGTACAACTGTGTCTCTGTATAACACAACCACTACAAGTAGCAGGAACACATCATTGATTCATAATGGTAAAAAAAAAATTAAAAAAAGAGTTTCCCAATATCGTACTTGAGCTCAGCTGACTGATTTTGCTTCACAGCTTGCCTTCCTCCTCATGGGCTCCTTCAATCTCAACTACCCTTTAAAGAGTTCTGACTGAATCAGCCTTGTAGTTACAAATTTACCTTCTTTCTTCTTTTTTTTACCTCTATCAGCTAGCTTCTTTCTGGGTCCGCTTCTGCTGTACAAAGATTGTTTTACACTAAAACACAGACTAACAGACTAAACTAGATTTTGGCAATTGTTTCACTTAAAGGGGAACAATTGGGAAGGCTGACAATTAAAATTACAGTGCCAAAAGTTACAAACTAACATATTTTTTTTGACCGTGTTTTGATTCTTTCTGTCTCTCTTCTTCTTTAAAACTTTTTAACCTGTGGTTGCAACTTCAACTACAGAAACCGAGTACAAAGAACAAAGAAAAGGAAATGGCTGACCCACTTCCTTTTCTGCCTTTTACGTATGCATTTTTGTATGGTAGTAACTAGTATGGTATTTCATGATATGATGGCGGTGCTGCTGGTGGGTAAAGGATTTGATGATGATGATGATGATCTCTACAGATTTTTGGTGGGTTTTGTTTGTTTTATTAACTTGACTTGTTGATCCTCCTGCAAATACAGCCAAATAATCACATAGATTATGTTATGGTGGTTAAACAAAACAAAATCTTTAAGCTTTGAAAGTAACTTGTACCTGGTTAAGAGCTTAATTAGGAAGTTCCAACCGGGCACTTCGGTCCAGCTCCTGTGCCCCCATACATCCCTCCTATGGTTCCATGGCCAGAGGACAACCTGAATTCAATCAAACACTCCCAAGTTAGGTATAATTTAGGCACCATGATGCCATGGATAAATTTGATGGAATGGAGTTTAGGGTAACCTTGGAATTTGGCAGTTGAAAGACTTGAACGACGCCATGTCGAGTGTTGAAGCTGCTGGGAGTAGTGAAGTGGCCAAGTTCATGTTAGCAGCTGAGGCGTCGGAGTCATTGGCCTCGGTAGTCCCACTGGGGAAGGCAGACGTGTACTCACCGGCACCTTTCGTTGGAGACGCGAAAGGACTATCAGGAAGGTTGTGCTCCAAGCTGCATGCACTTAATTATAAGGTCCAAAAGCTTCAACACAGTGTTCATACAACTTGGAAAACCAACACAGAAATTAGATGCAAAATCCTGCATACCTTTCGAGCAAGTTATTGACATTATCGCGGGGGCTCCCCTCACCATTTCCATTGGCATTGGCATTGCCACTGCCACTGCCATTTTCATCATTGTTGGCCATTACTTCTTTACCTAACACAACATGCGCTGCTTCCTTAAGCAACTGATCGTCATCCACTTCTGAAGCAGTGGGTGGCATCGGAGTGGAGCAGTTATCTGCGATCGAGAACAATTAAAATGTTAGCTACCGCATTGAACCATGACGCCTATTTACCACATTCTAAATGTAGCAACAAAAATACCTTGCGGAACTTCTGGGCCATTGGGAACTGAAGGAAACATTAGGTTTTGATTAAACATGCTTGGAGACTGAGTAGGGGACTGAATGGGACTGCTGGAAGAAAGAGAACGGTGGTGATGCTTTTTCACATCAAGAAGCTGCAGACCCATTAACCTTCGGCTTTGAATTTCAAGTGCTTGCTGCAACTCAGCTTGCTCCTCCAGCTTCCTCCTCCACAACATGTCTTGAGGATTGTAAAACATCCTTGCTCCTACAATTCAAGAGAAGCATGGTTGAATGCAAAATAATATTGTCCATGTGTGTGACAATTAATAACTCTTTGAAGGCAAATGTGTTGGCTGAATTAGCTACCTAGCTGGATATCATAAGGGTCTCTAGAATCCAGGCCAGTAGGTGTACCACAGGGAGACAAATCCCCTCTTTCCACTTGTTGCTGTTGTTTCCTGGCATATTAATAACATTCAAGCAGCATTAGCTTCATTTCCCTCAAGTATAATTACTTCCGGTAACGATATTTCAGTGGAAGTTTAAGTTAGGGGAACAACATCAAAAAAGAAGTGAGAGTGTGCCTGTACTTGTCCTGGACTTTGCCCTTCTCCTTGTAAGGCTTAACCAGCACCCTAGCATCACAGACGAAATGAGGGTTCCCTTTGGCCAAAATGAGCTTCACAGTCTCCGGGTACACAAATGTAACAAAACCAAACATCCTCTTCTGCTGGTATGGGATTCTCACATCTTGAACTGGCCCATAAATGCTTCATTATTTTCCATTCAAAAACAACAGCAAGCAAAGTCAGCAAAACAAAAACAACCCATTTCACCACGCCTTTGTAAAAGATGTTGTTTGCACTAAAAAAGCTAAGGATCAGAAAAATGACCTGAAATAGTTTGAGACGTCTTCCTCTCTGAAAGTGCTATCAGCTGGAAAAGTCAAGTAAATTTGCCTTGAAGCTGGGTTCACCATTCCTGCCCCACCACCATTCATCGAAAAATCCGTTCTTTCGAGCCGGGATCGACTGAATTTGTGCATATCATCACCCATCATCAAGGCAGCAGCTGCTGCAGCCCTACATGGATTTCACAGCAAGATTAACTTATATAACAGAAAAGATTCTAACTTTAATACCAAAAAAGATGGACTTTATTAAATTTTGTACCTTTGGGCATCGGTTTGTTGCTGCTGAAGAAGGAAGTTCATGCACTTAGAAGAGTAAGGGAAGGAGTTAGCTGAGGCCATGAGCTGAGAAGCAGCAGCAAGTCTTTGCTGTTGCTGTTGAGCAGTTTTAGATCTGAGAAGTGCTTCTTGGCATGACTGGTCCATCATCTCGAGCTTGCCCGGTGACCCCACAGCCATTGGACCACCACCATCGACAACAGAGTCCCCAAGTCCTCCACTATGCAAGAACCTGCAGCTGGTTCCATTCTTGCAGTAGCCTCTTGCAAAATACAAGCAGGGTTTCCAGCCAAACCCAGCAGAGTTTGGGTCCTCCGAGCACACATCACTGACAGAGCAGCTTCTCCGGTGGAGGGGCCCACCACCACCACCACCCCAATTTGCAGAGCCATGGTAAGAGGAGAAAAGGGCTGGATCAGAACCATTGGTAGGACTTGAAGACAAGTCAGTTTGGGGGTAGAAGAAATCAGGGGATTTGGGCCCAAGTGCTGGAGAGCCATCGTTGAGGAAAGAGAGCTGCTCTTGAAGCTGAAACTCATCAATCACATCAGTCCCTCCATTTCCATAGAAGGGTAAGGAGGAATTCATCATGGAAGATGATGAAGAGGACCCATTAAGAGCTAAGTTGCTGCCGGGGCTCATGATCAAATTATTTTCTTCTTGGTTTCTAAGCTCAGAGAGAGCAGCCCAAGAAGCTGAAGCAGAGGAAGAAGATGGGTTTGGAATGGAGAGAGAGAGTCTGGAAGACGAGGAAGTAGAGTTTTGCCTCGAGATAGTGATTGGGTTAGTGGAAAGAAAGGGGGAAGGTGAAGAAGGTGTGGAAGGTGTAGAAGGAGAGTTTGATATGGGCACTCCCAACTCTTTCCTTGCCTTGAGAATCACTGAGTGGAGAAAAGCTTCAGGGCCAAAAGCCAACCTTATCATTTCTTTCTCACCATGATCTTGTATCAGAAGCAGACCCATGATTCTGGAAGCATTTTCTGGGTCCAAGTTTTGGATCCTTGCAAAAACAATCCTTGTAGCTTCATAGGAATCCATGGCTGATGTTGATGATATAGAGATAGCAGAGTTGGGGTTGGTGTGTGCTAAACTTCACTGCCACCAACCCTCCAAATCTTGCGTTTCTGGTTTTGAAAAAATTGAGAGGGACAGAGGAAAGAGAGGAGAGAGAGGGCAAAGTGATAATTTGCTCTTCTACTCTATGAGCAAGTAAAATTTCTTTCTCAACCACACACAAAACCTTTTACCTACCAACAACTTCTTGTGATGAGTGGGGAGATAAGAGTGTTCTCTTTCTTTCTATCTTATTATTCCTGCAAAACCCAAGAAAAATAAATAAAGGTGAAGAGAGAGAGAGAGAGAGAGAGAGAGAAGAACCATAAAGAAAGGTGTGGAGTGTTAAAAGTAGTATTCTCGTGTGGTTTGATTGATTAAAAAGAAGAACTGGCTAGCTAGGCTGAAGCTCAGAGTTGCCTTTAATTGTTGAAAGGAAAGGAAAAACCCAACCAAAAAAAAGGCTTTGGGGGATTGAATTTCTCCATAAAGCAAATAAAGAGAGGAAAGTTTGGAACTTGGAAGAGTCATAAGCATAAAGAAATAGCAATAAAACTGAAAGTCTAAAACCACCAAAAAAAACCACACACTGTTTTTTTTCTTGTAAAAAAATCAGTTTTCTTTAGTTTCTTTGCCAAATTGAAGCTGAAACTGGACTGTGTGTGTAAAAGTACGGCTTACCAGTGAAAGAGGATACGAGTCTTGTTCTAATTTCTCTGTCTCCCAACTCGACTACTTGAAACATATTATCTTTCTATCCCTGTAATAAAAATCCTAGCTCTAGCTATAGGACATGGTTTAATTCCTAGTCAAACTTTTACTCCAAAGGCCAAACCACCGCCTTTCTTTCTAGTTTCTAGGCTCTTTTGCAGCAGAAGAACCATCAATTGCTTCACTGCTGCAACTGTTGCTGTGTTCTGCTGCTGGGTTTTTTTGGGTTCTGAGCTCTCTCTCTCTCTCTCTCTAGCTGTGGATTTTCTTCTCTCTCTACTTCTCCATCTATTATTTCTCTCTCCTTTGAACTTTATAGAGGACAAAGACGGGTAGAGGTATGAGCAGTGAGATGAGACTGAGTGAGTTGAGTGAGTTTGAGTGAGTGTGTGGGTGCCCGAGTTGGGTGTTTTGAGTGGATCCAGATCTGTGCCTCAAATACTGCACGTTCTCTTGCCTCTAACCTCTGACACTCTCTCTGTCTCTCTCCTCTTTTTCCTCTCTCACCTCTCTCTCTCTCTCATTTCTTTTTCTTTCCCAACCCAAAAACACCCTGGTTGACTACACGCGCTCATGTGGAGAGGTCATCACACGCGCCAATGGAGACCTGGATGGGCTCATGGGGACCAAGTTTGACAGAGGGAGCAAGCATCTGTGTCGCAATGTGGTCTGCACGCTCTTGGAATTTGGTTTCATGGTCCCATGGTCTCATTTTATCTGTGTTTTTCTGGGTGAGTCAATGCCTCTCACAACATGACTGAAATAAATAAATAAATAAACAACAATAATAAGCTATTAGGCTTTAACATGAGTGATTATGCAAATGGGATTTTGTGTTTTATTTTTAATAAAAAAAACTTTAGCAATATTTTTTTAATATAATTTTTCTCTCCATCTTCAAGCCACATAATTAGGGGTCATTGGTGCTCATGTCCCACCAGGGTATTATATACATGGGGCTTTTGTTCACTCCCTGTAAAATAATTGTCATTATGATGATGGTTTATGATACTATAATGCCTCAATATGCAAAAAGAGAGAATGGGTTTGTTTTTTTGATGGTGAGGAAACTACAAAAGGTATGGGGATTTGCATAGGATATAGGGAGGCAAGCTTCTTGCTCTTGAATTTTTGCTTTCTCTGTTGTCTTTCTTCTTTTTTTTTCCTTACAAGATGCCCCCACAACAAATAAATGATGACTGAATCTTTTTCCCAATCTCTTTCTTTCCTTTTCTCACTCTCCAAACACCCAACTCATACCTCATTATAATTTACAGCAAAGAGCCCCAATCACTTTTCCCCCCCAACCTTTTCATGTTTATTACTCAGTTATGTGCACAAAGAAAGATAAAGGGAGTGCAAATTGTTGTTGCCTCTTGGTGGTGAGTATCAAAAGTAGTTGGGACTTGTAAAGTATGGCTTTCAATGGAGAGAAGGAACCATGGAGCTTCCACATGGGTGTGGCCACTCTCATAATTTTACTTTCAACCTGTACATGCTAATATACCCTTTTCTTATTAACATGTGAGAGATTGCATCTCAATTTTTAACACACTTTTTAAGAGATTTACATTTTCTATATTGTATATTCTACATGTAATGTTAATGTTGTCTTACTGTCACTTAAGTCACGCTGTTAAAAAAAACTCATATAAATAGTGCAATCCGTATCTTTTTAGCTTTCTTTTTTCAATACATTCAATTCCGCTGTGTGTTTAGAGAAGCCAACTTTGTTGTTGATGTGTTTGCAAACATTAGTCACTCCCCCATCCTTCGTGCTACAGTCCACGTTTCAACTTTTATTCGTGTTTTCGCTTTGTAATTTTCTGTATAAAAAAAATAAAAAATAAAAACAAGAGAACATTTCCAACATACCTACATTACCAATACCAAAAATGATGACACCCAATTTACATGGAGTGCCATATGCTCCATCACCTTATATTTCTTTAATTTCGCAATCAATTACTAATTTTATATCATTTAAAAACAAAACCTTGCTACATGCATATTAATTGAAACATTAATAAAATCATTGAACCCAAACCAAACATCAATTGCATGTTTTGAGCTCTCTCTAATCAGAACATTCTTTGCTTGTCAATTCCTTGCGTGAGATTTTGAAGCCTAAAACAAGCGCGTGGGTTAATTGGTGATTGGACCATGAATATATTGTTTAAATTTGTATGCCTTTGTTAATTTTGTTGAGTTGGGTGGTGGGTTCATATATCAATCATCAAATTTGCTCTTCTCTCTCTATCATTTCCAGGTGTATTGCAGATAAAAACTCAGGTGCTGACAATCACAACTTATTTCAAAATTATAAATTAGCCTTTAGATTATCTTGTAATTTGTATATTGTCATTTGAAACTTTTTTTAATTCTTTTTTTATATTCCCAAAATATTTTAATTTAAATAACCGTGAATTAGGTTAGTTAATCAAAGTAGGGTACTCGCTTTTTGCACTCGAGCTCGATGCCCCATATGCGAATGCGATTGCGATAGAGTTGTTTCAACCATCACTTGTATTTAATAAAATAAATTCTTGAATGGCAAGGTATAACTTGGTCCATGATGGGAGTGGGCAAAATAAATTAATATGGCAATAAATCAGTTTCAGAATGAAAAGGATGCTTCCCTGTTTATATGTAATGGTACGGTACAATTGGATTCTTGATATCTAGAGACTACTGACAGTATTGTGTATCCTATCAATTCTCCTCATGGCTTCTCATGGATGGCATGTCAGATAATTATTACTAGACATGGATTTAATTGGGTTTGATGTTACTAAAGTTTACATTTATTCCAAGATAATTGCAGTGCAAACAAATATGAACATGACTTATTATTTCGGCAGTTAAGATTAGACTTTGATTTGTTCCTATGATTTTATATATTTGAAAACACATTATTATTAAATTATGAGCATACGTAGGAACATTAATATATCTACAAAAATTATTAATATATTAAGAAAATTATTATTGGCACTTTAAAAAATTATCATGCATTACCATAACGTTTTCATATTTTGTCGAATATTATAACATGAATTTGTAACTAAACAGATATTAAAGTGATTAGTCATATGATGGAGGGCAAACCACACACCCATTATGAGTGTGTAACAATCATATATGCTCACAAGATGACCTTTACGGTGTATACTCAAATATCACCTAACACATAACTTATTGTAGTGGGACATAACGATCGTTATCGTTACTTTCAATAAATGTGACACACATAAAGTAATTTGAACTCAATATTATAGTAGAGGGATGTTATCCTAGGTGCTTTAGGAGGAAAAAAAAAACCCTTCTTTCTCGAAACACACATGTGCCAAATTTATTATGTCTTAGAATTATGCTGGAAAATCCAATCTTAGTGTAACACACACCATGTAGTACAAGACGGTTGGCGTTTGCGCAATAAGATCAAATGTAGATTGCCACATGTTGGTACCTTATTGTAAGTAGGGCATAACGAGCATTACTCCTGCTTTTCAATGCATACAACACCTAGAAAATAATTTGAACTCAATTTTTTTGGTGAAGGGATGTTAGACTCGGTGCTCAAGACGACAAAACACGTTTTGAAAAGAACATACATGTGTCGGAACTTTTTCCACTTTGAGGATTGGTGCTCTGAAATCCAATCTTAGCATAACAGGCACCATGTAGTACGTACAAAGGGGTTGACCTTTATGCACCACCCTCATATGGTAGAAAGTAATTATAGGGATGTTATCCTAGGTGTTTTAGGTGAAAAAAACTTGTTTCTCAAAACACGCATGTGCCAAATTTATTATGTCTTAGAATTATGCTGGAAAATCCTATCTTAGTGTAACACGCACCATGTAGTACAAGGGAGTTGGCGTTTGCACAATACGATCAAATGTAGATTGCCACATGTTGGTACCTTATTGTAGTAGGGCATAACAAGCATTACTCTTGCTTTCAATGCATACGACACCTAGAAAATAATTTGAACTCAATTTTTTTGGTGAAGGGATGTTAGTCTCGGTGCTTAAGGCAACAAAACACATTGTGAAAAGATACGTACATGTGTCGAAACTTTTTTCCACTTTGAGGATTGGTGCTCTGAAATCCAATCTTAGCATAACAGGCACCATGTAGTCCGTACAAAGGGGTTGGTGATTCCTTTCCCATGTTTGGTAATGCCGGGAAAGTAACCCGGAAATATTACTTTATTTCCTTTTCTATGTTTGTTTTGAGTAGGAATGGAAAACTAATTTTGTTTAGTTTCCCAATTTTACCCCTATTAAAAATATGTTATGAATTAAAAAATAAAAAAGGAATACCAATAGTTTTTGGATAAAACTATAATTATAAATTATTAGTAAGGACAAATTAGTCAGAAAAATGTGTATTTAATGCTAGCCTTACTTTCCCATGAGAAGGGAAAGTAAAACCCAAGGAGGTAGGATGACTTCACTTTCCCCCTACTTTCCCATGTGCCAGGCAACGATTTCACATGCCTAACTTACCAAACGTAGGAAAGCAATTGATTTCCCATCCCCAAGTTTCCTTTCCCATGAACCAAACGGAGCCTAGGTGCTTTACACTACAAAAGATGTTTCGGAATGTATGTACCAATGTTGAAATTTAAAGAAAAAAATACATGGTAAAGTAATTTAGAAAACTATGTTCCTTTATCATTGCCTACCCATTAAATTAAAAAATATTCAGTATTTAAAAATGTTGGCAAGTCCTTATTTAGTTAGGATTTTGGTTCCTTCCTATGTTAGGATTTTATTTACTTACCTATGTATTTTGTCCCATTGTAATTGAGAATTATTTCCTATTATATTTAGGGTTAACAAATCTTTGTACTTCTTTATGAATACCTCCAAATTGGAGAAGAATAAGAATCTAAATCCAAGCATATCTGAAACATTTGAATATATCCGAGAATTTTCCCAAATACTTTGTTTGACATGGTATTAGAGCCAGGTTTTCTTATGGTCTGTGTTTGCGTTCTCCCCCCCTCTCTTCGAAAGAGAGGGGGGGGGGGGGGGGGGGGGGGGGGAGGGAGGGGGAGGAATGAAAAAGGATTTGTTTTTCTTTCCCTAGAAGTTATTACCTATTTCTCGACTCTGACAACCCTTTCTCTTCAGGGGGAGAGGAGAGTGAAAAGAAGTTGTGTCTGCGTGAATTAGGTAAAGTAGATATGGAGGAATTCTCCTTCACTTTGGTTGTTGTTGTCATGGCCGTCGTTGACGTTGCCATTGTTTTGGTCATTACCGTTGCTGTTGTTGTGCCCATGCCTTTTGTCTTTGCTTTGCCTTGACTTATTTTTTAGGGTTCAGCTTTGCCTTGCCTTACCCTATTTTTAGGGTTTGTTTTTGCCTTGCATTTGCCCTGTTCACAATGTTTCTGTGTTTCTTGCCTTGCCTTTGCTGTATTCACAGGGTTTTCGTACGTGTTCTGTTGTGTGCCCTATTTTTAGGGTTTATGTGTTCTGCCATGTGCCCTATTTTTTAGAGTTTCCTCTTGTGTTTCAGCTGCGGTCTGTGCTTTGCTTTGCCTTTTGTTTCACTCATGGTTTACGACAAGACCTTCTCTACAGTTGTTCGATTGGTCAAAGTTGAGTATGGTGTTCTATGACTCACTTGTCAAGTTAGGCATGTGAAATATCTTTGAGCTAACTTGCGGGGGAGTGTTTGCAAGTCCTTAGTTAGTTAGGATTTTGGTTCCGTACTATGTTAGGATTTTATTTACTTACCTATTTATTTTCCATTATAATTGAGATTTATTTCATATTGTAATTTAGATTTTTTTCCTATTATATTTAGGGTGAACAAATCTTTGTACTTCTTTATAAATACCTCCAAAATGGAGAAGAATAAAAATCTAAACATATATGAAATAACTAAATATATCTGAGAATTTCCATACACTTTGTTTGACGAAAAAAATGGCGCATATATGTCAACTGTGAATCTAATATATATATTTTTTTAAAACAAGCGATATTGGAGAAGAGGAAATTCGAATACATGACTTCGGATGTTGAGGTAACTACTCTTAACAAGCTACAATCCCCTCACAAACTGAGTCAAACGATTAATAACTTGTGTCAATTCTCATTTGGGTTCATTGATAGCTACACATGTTTTATTAATTGAATAATTCCAACATCCTTTCCGTATACATTCGTAAATAAACGTACATTCGCTTACAAGACTTCCCTCCTATGTGGGCAAAGTTGGAGTGGGTTACAAATTGTAAATTAGACAAGTGACCATATTATTAAATATTAATTGATTATTGCATAAACAAAGATAGAAACTAAACTAAAATTTATTTTGAAGTGATGGAATAATATTCCCATATACAAACGTCTCCGGTGTCTTTTTCACACTCCACATCACATCCAATCATCATTAAGAAATTATTATAGCTTTATTTTAAAATGTTTGGAATGATTCAACTCATCGTGAATTAATTAACAAACAACTTCATAGGCTAGCGACCTGTTATTTATGAACTTAATTGATGTCTTGTGTAAGAATTGAGTTTAGATATCCAGCTAAAATGCCACCAAGTCTTGCTTATGAATTATTAATTCAATTTTTTATATATATAATTTTATGGGTTGGCATTGCTTCTAGACCGTAGGATTACGTTGCTATCGAGCCACCCTTTTCAACAACTAGCCTCCCAAATTACAAACCTATATATGTACTCTAGCTACCCTACAACCAGGGACGGACCCAGGATTCCAAATTGGGGCAGGTTAAATCTTCAAGGTACGACGGTACGAAAAAATTACATGTTAAACTCGACGGTACAAAAAAATTTCATGTTCAACTCAATGGTATAAGTGAATTTTATTTTATGTTAAACTAAGCAAAATTTACATGTTAAATACTAAATTTTTTGTTGTGAAGAGGCAACGTCTTTTTTTCAAAAAATGAAGAAGAAAAACAAGCCTAAATACAACATAAACAAAAAAAAAGTATAAAAACACACTTTCTCTCATAAGCTCTATTTCTCCCTTTGACTGAAAACATTAGTTCTCTCTTATAATAAAATTATATAGTATTCTTTACCAACAAACAATTATATATAGTTTGTTTATTTTTATACTACCCATGCGTGTAGGCTTGCCCAAGCTCAGGGCAAACATTTGTTATTTTTTTTATTCCTTTAACCTATATATCATATCTATTTATGCCTTAGCCCAAGACATGTGGGTATGTTTTTAAAGAGTAGGCGGGCTAAAATTTACTTTGGACTGTAAAAAAATTAAAGCCCCCGGGCTGTAGCCCAGGTGAAGCTATACCAAGGTCCGTGCCTGCCTACAACGCAGTTTAATGAGCCGAACAGTCTATGTTTTAGATAATTCGTGAAAAAAATTATCCGAATTAGAAGTTATATGATCATGCAAAATGTACAGAATTGTTCATTAGATAATACGGAAATGAAATGCGAATAATCAAGTAGTTAAATAATATCTAATTTAGTTGATTTGATTATATTCGGAAATGATACATGACTTCAACAAGGTGACAAGATATACATGTGCCTTTTCACAAGGTATATCCGGCAACCAAATTCTCCAAGTAACTTTTGAATTAAAAACTCATAAAAAGGAACTAAAATAACCCAACACATTAACTCATGAAAAATAATTTATTTCCAACTTTAATCATAGGTAAGAAAAACAATGATTTACTAATAAAATCATTATATTTAGGTGTGATATTATTAGACAAAGATATTGCATGTCATCATCTTTTAATTAATCATGCATCACATTACCAAAGTAGCCAAACACGCCCTTAATTGTCTGGTTACTATTTGTCTCCCACCAATTGGGCATGCAAAGTGTTGCCAACAAAGACTCGCAGTTTGAAGGACACATAACTTATGCGACACAATAAGTGATAAGAATTAGAGGATTTAAAGAAGGGGTCCTTCAGCTTCAGCTCTCACGTGAAGCGTCGTCAGCTCTTGCTAATTGCCAAATCTGGTTTCCAATAAAGTCAGCTTTTTTGGGTTCTTCTCCCAAAACCAGAACCCCCATGCCTTAAAATCCGCTTTCTTTTTTTAAGGGGGGGACAAAAACCATGCGGTTTGTTTCCATTATCTTCAAACAATGTAGCGCAAGCTGAGAAGAGGTCAGCTTTGCTCTCTTCATCTACGCCTTACTAGTCGGTGATCTATGTCCTTCCCCAAATCCACTCACTTACAGAAGTGGCGAGAACTTTCCGTTCGTTACGTGCCTTACCAGTTAGAGGTGTCAAACGGGCCGTTCGCACGTAGCCTTGACAGTCGGTGATCTATGTCCTTGCCCCCCTTCTCTCTCTCTCTCTCTCTACTTATCTACTGCTAAAAATGACAAGCTATAGTGCCATGGCAACAAACCCTACGTGAGGACATATTTGATCAAGTAGAGGTAAACTTTCTACTTCACCTATTTTCTATTATGTCATTGAGAACTTTGTAGATCGTGTATATGAAAGCATCCTATCAACCTTCTATTTTCTTTTTCTTTTTTCTTTTTCTTCTATCACATACTTGTCCCTAGGAATGCCTTATATGCAGGTGACCCGTCCAAATATATACGACTGCTTTGAAAATGTTTGAAATTTATGATAAGGTTTAGGGTTTACAATATGCTTTTTGTGCATATCGTTAATAATTGATATTTACGACATATAACAATATGCACGCCTTAAAAGTGTAATTTTTTTGTCTTTCAACAACGTGAATAATAAATTGTTTCTCACTTCTCTCTCCATCTCCCTATTTTTCTCTGACTTCTTTCTCCATCTCCCTCTCTTACAATCTCTGGTTTCTCTCTCACTGGAACATTCAAGAGCTCTTTAGCTCCTCATTCGCTAGAAGACTATTGCTCAATGACTCCCAAGGTGCGATTATCTATAGCCTAAATCCCCATACTTGATTATGAGTTTTCTTATAGTTTAGAATGATTTGGATAATACAAATATTTAAACATGAACAATCTTAACAATGTGCTGCCTATCAAATTTAATCTTGTACTGTACCAATCAAACGCTGAACACTCTTTAAAATATTTAACACATGACCAAATGATATAAAATCAAACTATGAACAATCATAAAAGCATCACGAACATCTTCAACAGTGGAGGGCTAAATATAGCACACCCATAAAATTTAGCCTTTCATTTATAGTTTTTTTAAAGGAATAGTGATGGGTTGTATTTTTATCTTCCTCAACAGTGGATGGCTAAATCATAATCCCCTTAATATTTTATTAGTTTTTAGTATATTCTTTAAATATATTGAATAATATAATTAAGGGACATTTTGGAAAAGGCCAAAGGAGAGATAAATATTTGTAAAAGAAACCAAAATGGACAAAAATGCCCTTATTTATTTTTGGATTTCTTAAGGAATCTTTTACATTTGCATGTCTTTGGTTTGAAAGTTGAGGGGTTTTTCTGTCTTTTTTGGAAAAATTTTGGCTTTTTCCAAAAGTGAAAGTTTTTTGTGGCTAAAACCTAAATTTTCTTATAATTAAAGTACTATTTTAAACCCTATTTAAAATTTAGTTTAGAAGAGAAAAATATTTTCAGATAGGATTTTGACATCTACGTATAGGATTTTAGAAAAGAAAAATATTTTCGAATAGGATAGGATTAATTTAAAAACAACAACAACCCACCCAAGAAACTATAATATTAATTTTAAAACAACAACTCGCCCACCTAAGAAATAATAAGATAAGATACAGCTCACCCAAGAAGTAGGCCACATTTGGCCCAGCATTTGGCCCTTTTGGCCCGCTGACTAGGTTTGGCCTAGTGACATGGCACATTTAGCCTATTTGTTGCCGATGAGTTTTGGTTGTAAAATGGCTAAATTTGAGGATTTAGCCCACTGTTGAAGATGACCTAACAATTATGACTCATGAGCTACCTATGTTCTGACAACAGAGGTAATCGATACTTAATCTCTCTGGGTTGTTAGCTATGGTTATGGACATGTTTGTCTTGCTTGCAAAGATAATTGTTTAATATGGAGAGTCCTCATTTAATATCTTGCAGTATGAAATAAATTATATGTTACAAATTTACAATACATTTCTGTACTTATAGAAATAAATATGTTTATGTCCTACAACATTTTCAGATTTCTGAAATTCAGCACGTGTTTCGTGAAGCAAATATGATTGTTGATTTTCTGGCAAATTTGGGTCATCATCAACAAAATCCTTGCATTTGTTTCAATATGTTCCCAAATTTTGTGACTGTGCGACTGTTATTTGATCAAAATTTAGGGATTTCTCGGAATCCGTCATATAATTTTCTTTTGTACTAGAAGTAGTGTATCAAGCTAAAATGGAATGCCCATAGCGTTGGTTTTTTTTATTTTATTTTTATTTTTTATATTAACAAAATATATGATATTCTAAACTATTTGCAGCAACGAAGATTGAATAATCGATCATATTCAAGGAGGTGGACTCACTATTTTGACCAATTGACTTAACCCGCATCTCTTTATAAGGTTACTATTAATATTTTTTTTATGAACTCGAAGAAGTAAATAATCTTTTTCGTCGGAGCTAGAAGGCTCTGTTGATTGAATTTAACTTTCCTCTTCGATTAAGAAAAGCTAAAAACTTTCCTTTCCCTATTTGAAATCCTAGGCTAAAGATACTCTCCAATTTTCTTGCATTAAAATAGTTGAGTGGTTTACATTGGTGGCCTGCAGACAATGAGACAAGTTTGAACTAAACATAATCAAACGCATGATATAAGAGAACTATTAAGTTCACTTTCGACCCCACTTTAGCACACATGATATTAGGAACTAAATATATACTGATCTACTTTGAAATTCAAGTTGATATAGTTCACACTTGTGCATGATTTCTTTGCACAGTGCGAGCATATAATTTCTTTATTAAGAGAAGTGAAAGTTTATTTGAAACTCCAAATTGTTTTCAATTGAGTCTTCGTGGATGAAAGAGCTTATATTTAAATGCTTAAATGTTCAATATAGTTCTTTTGTTTCACTCAGTTAGCTAGTGTAACTCATTTCATATAATTAAAGTTTGAAAAGTTCATAAGTGACCACTTGAAAAATATAAAAATTTAAGTTGAAAATAAAAGGTTAAGGTTAAAAAAGATTAAAAATGAGATTAAGAAGTAAAACTAAAAAACTTAAAGAATGAAAACCAATAGCCCAACCTGAGGCACTAACCCCGCTCCGCCCATCCCAGCTGCCACCCAGCTCACAACTAACGACCACCAAAAGTCACCAACTGTATCTCTCTTTCCTGTCGTTTTCCCTCTCGGCAAACTCCCCAACTCCTCTTTCTGGCAAATTGTCACTCAACCAGTGGCGGATCCAAGAATTTTCATTTCAGGGGTCAACGTATAAAAGGTTAAAAAAATCTCTATACAAAATAGACCCATCGAAATTAAATGATAATATTCTAATTCATATTTAATAGATAAAACCATACAAAATACTCATGTTCATTATTAAAGAAAACTGCATCAACCTCAAAAAATAGACACACACTGCAATAAACCAGAAATATCTCTAAGAATGTAATAATAAACCAAAAATTTAACGCAATCCTTTTCTCCTCCCAAGGCGTCCTGTCCTACTTGACGTAAGAGTTGGCATATATTAGCACAATCATGCTCATTTTAGGGCATTTAAGTCATTTTTGAGGTCCGTCGTTGTTTTGATTTTGGGCTTTATCCACATTTCTTTTGAGCTTTAGCTCTCAAACTTTGGATTCTTATGAGTATTGTCTTAGGGGGAGCTTATTCAAGCAAATATTTCTTCAATATGTAAGAGTTAGGTTATTCTTGTAAAACTCTTTGTGGATTGAACATCTAAGTTTTTTTACTTAGATTGGCCTTAGGCCTCTTCATGCATTCATATCATACATGAAAAATTGTTTTACGTAAAAATATTGGCTAAGTATAAAAATTAGTTTTTCGGAATAATCATTTTCTCAAGATAATTTTTGGCGGCTTTTATTCCTTACACATCAAATAAGAAAACTTGATTTATGAGATTTTAGTATGAAGTATATATTGACTTAATGAGCCATCATTTTTAGCCTAAATTGTATTTTGCACTAAAACAAATTTTTCATATTTTGATTTGGTGAGAATTTGATTTTCTAGTATTTTTATTTGAATCCAAATAGGGGGAGGATGGGGGGGGGGGGGGGGTACTTCCTTATTTACATTGTAAACTTAAGTAAATGGAGTAATATAAAAATAAATGAAAGTAAAAGGACAAAGAAATTTTACTTAAATGCTGATGAAAATAAGGCAATCTTTACAACGTCGTTGTTTTGACATTAGGAAAATAAAAACAAAGGAAGCGTTGCGCGCAAGTAGTGAGCGCGCATGCCTGCTGTGCTGGTGTGTTGCGCCCTGTAGAGCATTTCATTAAGCAATTTATGGATAATTTGCAGGGGTCAACATCTTCGTCTCCAATGATGGATTCCGGGCTTGCAAGGGTTAATTGACCCCTTTTACCCCTATATGGATCTGCCCTTGCACCCAACCATACCCACCCCTAAATTGGACAAATTGTGAAAAAAAAAAACACATGACCAAAATTAATTTAAAAGAGAAATATATAGTGATCATTTTGACATTTAAATCTTAAAAAAATAAAATTATTTGACGGAATTGACTGCATAGACTAACGAGAACAAACATATGAATCAAATTGCCTAAATTAAAAACAGAAGTACTAAATTAGCAAAATGAATAAAATACATGGAACAGTTGATATTTTAGCGCATTATAAGAAAAACAAAAAGGAGAAATAGAGAGCTTTGGAACTGCCTGACTAATTTATATATGTGGAAGACGGGGCATGATATGAGATGCGACGCTGCGGCTGTATACAGTTTGAGACATGAGTGGACCTCTCCATCAAATTTTAGATTATACTTTGTCGTTGGTGCATACAAAGTCTGCATCAACTTAAAAGTTCAATATGTATTATTTATATATATGTCGACTAGGACTAGCTAAGGATGTGATGTATGTTACAACTTGATGATAAGAAAAAGAAGAAGGTTAGAGTGTAGGAAAGGGAATAGTTGGAGAACAAATATGGCACTAAAATTTAGATAAGAAACCGTAAAAGGGGTTTAGCCTAGTAAAAAATGGCATTGACTTGCAAATTAGTTGTCTCAAATTCGAACATCCATGATATATTGATAATGTGTATGTAAGAAAACACCCATTTCCTTGTAGTTTAGACTATCATTTGTATTTATATATATAAAAAATAGAATTAGAAGGGAGGCAGAACTCTACAATTACCATATTAATTATTATCTTCAATTCTTAAATATATTATCAAAGTTACTGAACAATAAACAAAGCTTCTTTAATAATGTATGCACGTGTGCAATAATATATATTCAGATGTCCGCACGTTATTATCGTGTGAATGCTATTGTAAACAGGCAGGAAAGCATGGAGAGATAGTACAAAATATATAGCGTCCGCACGATAATAACGTCCGGATGTCCAGGAGAATTTCTATATATATGAGCTAATTAGATAGTAAATTACATGACATTAATAATTTGTTTGAGCCAACTCATAATGTAATATCATGATTTTAACTTTTCATTTTTCTTTTGACCAAACAAGCGATAGTAATTTATTAGATTAATTCAGAGAGTACATAGAGAGCAACTTCGATTAGTAATACGATGGACATGGGTAAAGCTTCCCTAGTGACTAGAGTCAGCTCTAGAACTAAAATGATATGGAGAGAATAAATCGCAAAGAACTTGTCTAAAAACCCCTATCTATCGTTTACGTTGTCCTAGATCAAGTTAGTTACATCAAGGACAAATCCTGACCGCTAACCGGTATAACTCAGAAACTAGACCATCTAGAAATTCAACAAAATTTCTAGGAATTATAAGAGAAAACGAGACAACTCATAGATTTTCTAGACTTTAATAACAAACTATGCCATATTTAAGAAACCAAACAACACTGACTAAATGAGCAACAACACTTCTACAAATGATGCACAACAAAAGCCATCCTGATCCATAACAGAGACAACCATATTTGCCAAGAGGAGAGAGGAACATCATGGTCTGCCAAGGCACGAGAGAATACCAAAAATCAGACGGGGAATAAACACCTAGATTTGAAGCTTCTCGTTCTAACTCTCCTCCACCCTCTATCACATGCTTTGCTATGAAAATAAACAGGATCAAAGCCAACCTCACAACCAAGTCTACAAAAAAGAAATAACCGTCGTTCGAAAACACTCCAAGACCTTGTTGTTTATGGACTACACAACTATTGCACTCAAGCCAGCCAAAGAAAAAGCAGACATAAACCGAAAAGTAAACAAGCACACAAGGACATAAGAATTTATAGAGTTTCATCGTTGTGCCTACGTCCTCTTGGTGATCCCCGAGAAATTCACTAGTATGGAAGAACCCCTTTTGCTCTCTCACAAACCCTAGCTCTCTTTTCTCTCACCTTTGGCTCAAACCCAATTTGATACCTTAGCTTTCTCATGTTATCATAACCTAGCACTAAAGTGCTTATTTATATGTCAAAGGGCTTTTCTACAATTATACAAAGAATAGGAAACTTAAAACCACCCCAAAACTAGCAGAAAATCTGTCCATATTCGCCAGGGATACGCGCTAGATTCGCAGCTCCAGCTTGAGCGCCACTCGCGTTGCTCGAGCACTTGTGTTTGCTCGAGTCTGAGTTCTGCCGCTCGAGCACCTGGGTCTAGGCGAGTATACTTTTTAATCATTTTTTGAAAATAAAAAAGGAATTAACCAGACATAAGAAGATTTGCAACTCGTCATCCATCTCACGCCCATACGTTAGATTTTGTTCTTCAAGCATCTTTTCCCCTATAGTAACTCCTACCTTGCTAGAGGGAAGTAGCTCATCATCATCATCATACGATTGGAATTCTTGATCTGTCATTGAATGACATCTTATAAAGTTGTGATGAGCCATTGAAGCAACAACTATTTGTATTTGTTTTTCCATAAGAAAGTTATGTATCTGTCGTATTATTCTCCAACGATTTTTCCAAACACCAAAGGCGATAATTTGAGGATGACTTCGACTCACTCATGAATACTAGTTGTGTTCATAGTAGGATTTAGGAACATAATCCTTAACGAGGATTATGCCTGCTAGTTGTGTTCATACTAAACTAGGAAATCCTCACTTTTGGTTTTTGACCTTCATATGAAATTACAAATCCTTTCAATCTTTAGATTCCTCACTTTGGTAGCACACCTAAGCTTTATATATAGAGAGAGAGAGAGCTAAAGAGTTGCATATTCAAGAAGAAGAAGACAAACCAAGTTATTTCCACTAATTCTAGAATCAACAATAATGGATTCTGAAACTTTTGGAGCTGAAACTGGTAGCATCAACAGGGTTTTAAGCCTACTGTTATTAATCATAGGGGCTCTGATTCCGGTGGTTGGTTGCGAGATTTCGGTATCATGGATGGTGATTTTAGTGTCTCTACTGTTGTGCCTTCACATATCAACAATGCAGACGAATTTAATGTTGATGCATATTGACAATCTTAAATGTTTGTCATAGTTTTAATTTTAATAGGAGAGAAAAAAAAGAAGAAGGTATTTTGGCATTTAAAAAAAATTAAATATGGGTATTTTCGGCATTTTAAAAGTTTCATTAAAGGGAGCCAAGTGCTTCCCATGTTTTTGTGACGCAGCGCTTTTAAGAAGTATCTCTCAAGTGCTTCTTCCAAAAGAGTTCAATTTTCCTGTTACCAAATCCCTTGTGCCCTCATGTTTCCTCCTTAATTTTATGACATCTGGCACACAACTTAACAATAATTTAACTCTGTTAACTCTCTTCAAGCTTCAGCCTTTTTTTGAAAAAATAATTAAAATACATATTTGACTGAAAATGTTGAAGTAAAAAAATAAAATCCCAGCACTCACCCATCGAACTTCAATAGCCACCCATCACACGACCACCACCCAACCCCAGCGGTGTCAACCCCTTATCCTCCACAACCCAATCCCAATTTTCCCGATTCACATCGCATCCAAGTAACCAACCATTCACTAGTAAAAAAACATATAATCATACACAGATAACAAATCCAACCCAATTTTCCCAATTCAATTTCGACTTTCATGACCTGAAAAGAAGACACATTGAATGGAAATCCAAAACCCAAAACTTCAAAGAAAAAACAAAGAAAAAGAAGAAACCTAGAGAGAACAAAATGAACCCAAATTCCCAATCCCATCAAGTGATGCTGACATGTCTGTCCCTCATCAGACGGGGAGATTGATGACGTCGTTTGGGGTGAAGAAGGAGGAGAAGGAGGAGGAAGAAAGGTAGTGAGGATTGTGGTTGCTGAGATTGACGGAGCAAGAGGCGAAGAGCATGAAGGGTCGGTCGTGTGCCTTTTCTGGGTTCATTTCATGGTCGTTGGAGGTGGAGAGGTTGATGCTGGGGTAGGGTTGTGGAGGATAGGGGGTTGCCGCCGCTGGGGTTGGATGGTGGTCGTGTACTGGGATTTTATTTCTTTACTTCAATTTCTTTTGTCAAACATGTATTTTAATATATTTTAATTATTTTTTTAAAGAAAGGGTTGAAGCTTGAAGAGAGTTAACAGAGTTAAATTATTGTTAAGTTGTGTGCCACATGTCACAAGAATAAGGAGGAAACCGGGGAACACATGGGATTTGGTAACAGGAAAATTGGACTCCTTCCAAAACCACTCAAAGTGCTTTTGGATCTCACCCAAAGTGCTTTTGCAATTTTTGCCAAACACCATTTTTAAAAGACAGAAGCGCTTTTACCCATTTAGAAGCGCTTTTCATTGCTCTAAAAGCACTCTCAAACGAGCTCTTAGTCCATAAAAAGTTAACTAGAAAAGAAGTTACAAAGACCTATTTGCATGTAGCATGTCAAGAACAACCAACATGCCCCATTGCTTGGATTGAAAAAAAAAAATGAATAAATAAGTATGAGGCTTAATAGAATTTTGATTAAAAAAATATTGATATGGTTGCACCTTCAATCAAAGATTTTCACTTAATTATAGCCAGTGGCAATTATGTTCTCTTTTGGGAACATAATTGAGTTTATTGATCTTCTTTTATGGCATGTTTAGTACTATCAATGGGTATAGGAAGACATGAAATGATTTCAATCCCCGACTTCCCCACGTTTATTAATACATAATGAATGCAAAAACATGTAGGTCCCACCTTAAAATTTGAAGTCACATACACTCAAAATCAAGAGTAAAATCAATTAGTAGGGGTAGTTGATCCGGTTCCCATTGTTATCGTGTACTAATTCTCATGAATCGAAATTACACTAATGGCAAATAAGGGAGAAAAGGGATTATAGATTTTAAGGCGTGACTCACTTATTCTTTATTTCTTTGTGTAATAGTAAAAGTGGAGAAGTCAAGAATTAGGCCCCTTTGTATGGAGAAATTTTTATATGTTCTGGGTACACCACGTGGTTGGTGTACCATCTAATAAACAGAGGACATGTGGTATTATTGTCCAACTTACTGCATTTCTTTTTATGACATGTGGCGGGTTGTATTGGAAATATTCCATATGTCCTTCGTCTATTGGATGGTACACCAGCCACGTGGTGTACCTGGCATACCCAAAAATTACTTCTTTGTATGGGGGCTCAAACTGTATCCCTATGAAGGACCGGGCAGTTTTGGAGGCCTCAACCTTTGATTGTACACTGAGAGAGTTTATATAGATGCTCTATCTTCTCCCTAGACTTCTCTCATTCTCCATCGCCCTATGTTGAGTGGCTTATGGTTTTTCCAACCGCCTTTAGGGGTGGCTCTTCCCCTGTCCTTTGTGACGAGTATTCCATTCACCTCCTTTGTCTCCCTTCTTGTAACTCTTCATACACTGTTCTTCTCCACCATCGTTCCCATTTGTGCTCCCTCACCTCATCCTCCCTTTTCTTGTTCTCCTGGTTGTCCACCCCTTGTTTGCCCCAAATCACAACCTTTTTTTTCACATCCTTGCATTTTTCCCTTCCCTAGCTACCGAGTTCTTCACCGGCTTTTCCTCCCTCATGCTTTTCCCCCATCACACCATGGATGATGTTTGTGAAAGGGCTACTTGGTTCTTGAAGCTACAGATCTTTTTAGATCCATTCTTTGACCATATGAGTGTGTTGTGGTTTCACCCCCATTCTCGCCAGTTGCTCTCTCTGGTGTCTTTACGAGTCCATGTTCTAGTGGTTGTCATGGTGGTGTTGAACTTGGTAGCAGTGACAGCAACGACGACGACTACTAGTTGAAGATGACCTTATTTGGTAAGGTTTGTAGTGATATTGGGTTTTGTAATTGGGTTGGTACAATTTGTTTTGTTTTAGGCTTATTTACTGTAGTACCTCCTGAAACTTTGGTCAAATCTCACTTTACCTCTCGAAAGCTAAAATGACCCACTTAACCCCCTTGACCAAGGTTTTGTGTTCCATTTTGCCCATTGCTGTTATCTCCATTCATAACTCCGTCAATTTTGATGACGTGGTAGGGCTATTTTAGTCTTTTTTCTACAACTCTTTTCCCCAGCAACCACCACACACCAACCCCTCCTACTCCCCACTGCCACCTCCTATACCCCTCCACCATATAAACCACCAGCACCACCATACATATCCAAACATCAAAACCTACCATCTAAATCACCATACCCACCATAGGGATTGAAAATTTAAGGAATTGTTTTGAAGATCAAGGTACTGGAGCTCCTTGAGTTGGCTTAATGGAGTGATTGAGATATTCAAGTTGGCCTAGATTGGTAAATACATGTTTTGGTATTTGGCTAGCAAAGAAATTTCCAGATCCAGTCCATCGTTGAAGGAGGCTGTGTTTTTAGGAGTGGACTAAGGGTTTGGGTTGATGGGTTGTGCTAGGAAAGAGGGGGCGAGTTCAGAATAAGGGGCTAGGGAAGGGGGAGGTTGTGGCGGGGTGGGTGACTATGTGGATGTCGGGGCTAGGCTTGGGAGAGGAGAGAGGAATAGAGAGAGAGGTGGGGGTGTCTTGAGAAGTTGTGTAGTGGGAGGGTGGTAAGGGTTGATTGCTGGGTGGGTGATGTTAAGGTTGGAGTGGTGGTGGTGAGGGTGGCTTTGGGTTGGGTGGTGGTTGTGGTCTTATGGTGTGAAGTTAGGGGAAGGGGAGGGGATCACAGAGGGAGACAAATGGAGAAGAAGATACTTTTTTAATATTAATTTTTTTCCATTTTTGATATTTTTTTAATATTAACAAGCAATTACATTATTTAATAATTTAATTAATATTTTAGACTACTTAAGCAGAAAAAGTGGGGCTTGCATCTGACACATCATCACTTATGGTAAAAAGACTAAAATAGTCATGCCACGTCATCAAAACTGACAGAGTTATTAATGGAGATAACGGTAGGGGGCGAACTGGAACACCAAACCTTGGTCAAGGGGGTTAAGTGGGCCATTTTAACTTTCGGGAGATAAAGTGAGATTTGACCAAAGTTTGAAGAGGTACTACAGTAAATAAGCCTTTGTTTAATTAGTTACTGGGCCTTTTATAATGTTTTGTTTATGTATAATGGAACTTATTTTGAAAAAAAAAAGGGTCTTCTAGTTGTTTTACAATTAAGTCTACAAGTTACACCTAATGATCATTTTTGTGTAACATACCCCAAATAGTTTTTAATTTAATTTATGTGTGTGGATGTTATTGGGAAATAAACTTACGCCTCGTGCACCAATAGGGTGCTAGATGGATTGACCTCGATATTTGGTGTACTCTTAAGTGGTATGGATTCAAGCCTTCATGGTATCTGTGTGTTTGAGTTTTCTTTTTTCCTTTCCTAACTTCGAAAAAAAAAAAAAAAACTTGCAACACATACAAATATTAGGCCCCGTTTGTATTTTCTGTAATACAAACTTTAAAACTTTGGATTATCTTTTCTGGGATTGCAGTTATACTAAAATGCATTGATACAGTTCGATGACATTGGTAATGTCTAGGGGTGTAAGTTGGATTGGAAAATCCGATTCCGACCGATTCCGGTCCGAAGATTTCCAAAAAGTCCAACTCCGACAAATCCGAATTCCGTAAACGCCGAAATCCGAAATTTCCGAAAAAAATCGGATCGGATTCGGAATGTACATGGAACTTCCGATATTTCCGAAATTTCCGATCCAAAATGTTCCGAAATGTTCTGAACTCATTCCGATCCGATAATTCCGATATATTCCTAATATATTCCGATTTCAAAAATTCCGAATATTTGAAATGCATTCCGATCGGAAAATTCCGATTTATTCCGAAATATTTTGAATTAATCCTACAAAAGTTTATACAACAATCAATATATTTAATTTATATGCTCAAAAATTGATTTCCGAAATTTTTATCCGAAAATGCCGAAATTATTATCCGAAAATTCCGAAAATATTAACTTCCGAAAATTCCGATAATGCCGAAAATTCCGCATCGGAATAGAGTTAGTACATTCCGAAATTTCGGAATCGGAATCGGAACTAAAAGATAATTCCAAAAAATTTCGGAACGGAATTCGGAATAGTGGTTTCCGATCCTTTCCGGCCGAAAAACACCCCTAGTAATGTCCATCCTTTTTCTGAAGATAGTTTTTTAGATTGGATTCAACATAATTGGTATAATTTCAAGAATCATACACTTGAGTATATATTTTTATGGTGCAAGGAATTATTTATTATTGTTTGACCAATTAGGCACACTAAAATGCGATATGGCCCAGATTCTATGCAAATGGCCGCAATATGTCATTTTCGCGTTGGATTAATCATTGAACAAATGCTCCTAAATGCTTATTTACGAGTCATTGGCTCAGTCAATATCTTAATTCTATTTTGTGGGCCCCTGAATAAAAGTATCGCAAATTAAAACTCTGATTTAACTCAATTTTTAGAAGAAAGAGAAAATTAGATATTTTCTGTCATTTTCACCCATTTCTCTATGTTTGTGACTATTTATTCTCTTATTCTCTATATAATATATTATCAAGTTTCAATTGGCTTGACTCACTTAGTTAAGAATGCTAATCATTTTATTTTATTTTATATATTTTTATTATTTTCTCTTTGCTTATGGTTTGTGAAAATTTGAATTATTCTCTGTTGATTTCAATAGGTCTTTCAATTAATTTGTAGATTACCCAAAAAAAAAAAAGTGTAAAGATTTCATTATATATATTATATGTATTATGTATGATGTTTTGGTTTTTTGGTTACTTAGGAATGTATTATGAGTTCCAATTTTTTTTATTTTATTAATATAAATATTTTGTAAGAGACCCCTCACACATAAATTCTGCCTCCTGCCTCCGCCACTGTGGACTATAGCTTATAGGCCGGCCTGATTTTTCCCTTTTCCAATTTCTTTATGTACTAAATATTATCCAATCCATCTAACCACGTATTTGTTCTTTTTGTCTCTTTTTATTGTTGTTTGAGTTGCCCTAGTGCGTTTTTCTTGTTAGGCAGGCCATGTGTAAGTTTTCTTTTGAAGCACTTTTCCATAAAGATTAGACGTGGGGACATGTGTGTGATTGAGTTCTCAACCAATTACAAAATGTAATTTCAAATATTTTTTTGTCGGATGTAATTAGCATTAAGGCCCCGTTTGGTTCATGGGAAAGGAATCTTGGGGATGAGAAATCAATTGCTTTCCCATTTTTGGTAAGTCAGGCATGAGAAATCGTTGCCTGGCACATGGGAAAGTGGGAGGGAAAGTGAAGTCTTCCTTCCTCATTGGGTTTTACTTTTCCTTCCCATGGGAAAGTAAGGCTAGCATTAAATATACTTTTTTTCTGACTAATTTGTCCTTACTAACAATTCATAATTACAGTTTTTATCCAACAATTATTGGTATTCTTTTTTATTTTTTTATTCATATTTCTTTAATAGGGGTACAATTGGGAAAATAAACAAAATTTGTTTTCCATTCCTACTCAAAACAAACATAGGAAATGAAATAAAGTGATATTTCCGGGTTACTTTCCCGGCATTACCAAATATGGGAAAGGAATCACCATTTCCCATCCCTTGGGAAATGACATGGGAAATGATTTCCCATCAAATCCGTTCCGTGAACCAAACGGGACCTAAAGATTAAGAATTTGGGGTTTTTTTTGTACATGATAATAAAGTTGAAGGATGAATGAGAGAATTTTCAGCCTTAATATTTCCATTTTATTTTGTACTCCGAAGTTGTATAAAGAAAAAATCAAAGTTGAGTTCGGTAAAAAGCTTGTACTTTTATTTATTTATGAAGTTTGGTAGAAAAGTTTTAAAAGATCTCCTGAGGTTCCTAAGACTTTAAAACCATAATTCTTTTGTGAAAATATCAATTTTACTTGTTCATGAGCATGAACATCTGGGAAAATGTAAATGTGTAAAGAAATAAAAATGGAAAGATTAAGCAAAAAACAGAGAGAAAAGATTGATGAAAAGGAAAGGTGAGAGAGCATGAAGTTCAACTAGAGAAAGAGGACAATTTGGTTATGAAGCAGATAGTTGCATGAATGAGTCATGTGGGTCTTCCAAGAGAGAGAGAGGTGTGGCCACGATGTGACTAGGCGCTCCTCCACTTGTATGCTGATGTTCTTATTTTCGGTCTTCATTCTTAGATTCTAATTTAAGATAACCTCAGCAAAACATGAACAAAGTCAAAAACAATTTGATCACTTTTATCAGAAGAAGTACTGTGTTATTTTATTTAATGGTCATAGGTAGATGATTAAATGGTTTCTTATTTAATTAGTTATTTTTGAAAGGATATCCTTGATTTAGGAAAAAATAAATAAAAGAAGAACAGTTCAAATCATTGAAAGTTAGAAATAACGCACCGCTTGAATTAGTGGTTCTGATATGAAGATTATTTGATGACCGATTAGGTACAAGGGGCGACTGACCGGCCTAGCGTGGTATACGAACTACTCGACGACCAATATGTTTGGGTGACTTTCCGTAGTGGAAATAGAGTTTAGAAAGATCTTATAAATATATCCTTACAGTACTAGGCTCATGGGATGTGATATTGTGTGATATATAATGGATTTTAGTGTTTCATCTCTTGTAGGGTTGAGATAGACCACCTAAGAGAGAAACTTAGATCTTGATTTATGGTGAGTTCTTAGTGTATTCGGGGCTCTATATTGAGAATGGTTGAGAGTAGTGAAATTACTTGAGAGAGTGTGTGATTGAAGAGGCTATCTCACTTCATTGTAACTATGATACATTCCTAGTGGATTTCTCATCATTTCTTGGGGACGTAGCCTAATTTGAGATGAACATCTTTAAATTTCTTGTTTGTTATTTGGTTCTTGTTTTCCTCATCTTTTATTCTCTTGGTGTTTGTTCGATATCGGGCCATTAATAATTCTCAAGGGAAAGCCTACCACGATGATGAAGGAGGAATACTTGGTTGATCAACTCGATGAGATGGCGTGCTATATAATATCTGATTGTGTTTGACGGGGGAAATTAGACATAATGCTCAAAATGAGACTACTACAGAGGGTATCATGGCAATGGAACTTTTTTTTTTTGGGTCGAAATCTGATGTCATTGAACAACCCAAACGGGAAGGAGCAAAACAGAGACAAAAGCAAAGGAATACAAACAGAGTTGGATCAAGAAACAGTCAGGACTCAACGCAAGCCTATAACAAGCTTCCAACCCATACAAAATTGAACTAATTAATAGGGGGCATGGAAGCCCATCAGAAACAAGGACACACAGTAGAGACGGAGGTGGTCGGTTGACCCAACTTTCCAGTTACACCGCTCTTGCACCTATCGATGCTGCGACGTGGGCAGCTCGATTCCTTTTGCGGGGGATCCAGTTCCATTCGATATGGGGGAAGGCATACGAGACCTTCCTAATCGTCTGAATGAGGGGATAGAGTCCAGATTCTATTGCCAACAGCCCCTTTGATCCCATCACACAAAACCTTTGAGTTAGTTTCAAAAGACACACGATCAAATTTCATTAGTTTTGCTAACGCCAACGCATGAAGAGCAGCCAACGTCTCAGCCATCAGCACTGAACTACTTCTTGTCGGAACAGCCATACCACCTCTTGCCACCACTCCCAAGCCAGCCTTGTGGGAAGAACAATCCCATGCTGCATCAAAATTAACTTTAATGCAGCCACTTCTGGGAGGGAGCCAAAACCAATCATTAGTTTCGCTCACCACAAAGCCAGATGGTCTGGTTGGTTGAATAGATGTAGATAAGAAATCTCCCACTGTCGCCATGGCGCTCAAAATGACCCTGTGTGGGTCAGGTTGGGTTCCTTCGAAACAGAATTTGCACCTAATTTTCCAAATTTCCCATATGAAGAAGCAGATGTGAGTAAGCCAATCCTTTTCAACCATCAAAGAGAACTCCCATTGCAAAAGGTCTTTCAGCCAGTTATCAATTGTAGTAATGGATCGGGGATCGACACGGTAAGAAAAAGGGGCACCGAACCAAACTGGCAAGGTCCAAGAACACATAAAAAGCATATGTTCAATAGATTCCTCGTGCAGGAAGCAAAGGGGGTAAGTGGGGTTGGCTGAGATTTTTTGTCTAAATAGGTTGAGCTTAGTGGGGAAGATGTTTGCCACCATTCTCTAGATAAATAATCTAATCTTGGGGAGAGTTTTAAGTTTCCACAGCTTCTTCCAAACCACATCAGCCACTCTATGAGTTGAATGGTCACTCCCACTAATGTTTATTTCGCCACTAGTATGAGCTCTGTGATACCCTGATCTTACACTATAGGATCCATCAGGCGTCCATGGCCAAATTCTTCTGTCAGGACAGTCCGTGATAGGGGTGGGCATCAAAACCGGAATACCGATACCATCCCGAAACCGTGCCATTCCGTGTCAAACTCGTGCCAAACCGTTTGGTGTTGATGCTTAAACGGGATGAAACCGTGTCATCCCGTTACTATTTGGAACGACACCGATATCAGATTTGTGATCCCGTTTGGTGTCATACCGTACAGTAGAGTAACTAATTAATATTAAAATATTATTTCCAAAATTTCAGATTTAGTATATCTCTCACATCTCTCTCTCTCACACGAACGAACGAAACTTAGGAAAGATTTTTCTGATCCAGAAGCTTTTTTCCTCTCTCCTTCCCTTCCCTCCACCATCGATCGATCCATCTCAAATCTCAATCTCCTCTTCTTCTTCTCCTCGTCTCTCTCTCTCTCTCTCTCTCTCTCAGTGGAACCCTCTTTATTTGAGGCCCGTATGCCTCATCATTTTTGGGGGGAGGCTCTTTGTTCTGCTGCGTACCTCATTCATAGAACACCATCTAGTACTCTTCAGTATCAAACTCCATTTCAGACATTGACCACTCACCTCACCATGCCATCCACACCAAATCTCGAACCACGTCTCTTTGGTTGTATTGCTTATGTTCAGGTGTATCCACATCAGCGTGGCATGCTTGATCCGTGTGCACTGCGTTGTATCTTTGTGGGTTATGCTGACACTTAGAAGGGCTATAAGTGTTTCCATCCTCCCACTCAGACCATGCACATTACTGCAGATGTGACTTTCCACGAGAGTGAGTTCTATTACTCAGGGGGAGTTTCTGAGCATCCTCTGCAGGGGGAGAGCTCTATCTTTGCAGAAGATACTCAGATCATCCAAATTCATCAAATTGTTTTAGAGCAGTCCGCGTTCGAGCAACCAGCTACAATGATGCAACAAGATCAAGAGTTGCTGGAAACTCCAGATAATGGTTCAAATAATTTCCCACATACTACAGTACCATCACCACTCATCCAATCAGGTCCTGAAGATTCCCTGCAGGTAATTGAACATTTAAACTCTAACTCAAGCACTTTACTTGAGTTGAGTCATATAGGAAACACAGGTTATCAGTTACCCCCTCGTACCTCTAAAGGGATTCCTAGACTACAGTATGACCCGGACCCTAAAACAAAAGTTAAATACCCTATTGCTAATCATGTGTCCCTACATAGGCTGTCTCCGTCATGTGCATCATTTGTATGTCAATTATCCACTGTATCTATTCCAAGTAATGTGTAGGAAGCTCTAAAAGATCCCAAGTGGACTCAAGCGATGAATGATGAAATGGAGGCCCTCCAGAAGAATTCCACTTGGGAGATGACTATCCTTCCTAAAGGGAAGAGAACAGTGGGTTGTAGATGGATATATACAGTAAAATTCAAGGCAGATGGCACCATTGAATGATACAAAGCAAGATTGGTGGCAAAAGGTTACACTTAGACTTATAGGATTGACTATGGGGAGACCTTTGCCCCTGTAGCAAAGATAAGCATAATTCAGGTACTTCTTTCTCTGGCAGCAAACCTAAACTGGCCATTACACCAGTTTGATGTCAAAAATGCCTTCCTACATGGCGACCTAGAAGAAGAAGTCTATATGGATTCCCCTCCGGGATGCAAGATGGGGCCCAATACTGGCAACATGGTGTGTAAATTGAGGAAGTCTCTTTATGGATTGAAGCAGTCACCTAGAGTATGGTTTGGAAAGTTCAGCAAATCAATGAAGGTTTTTGGATACAAGCAAAGTAACTCAGATCATACTCTTTTCTTGAAACATAAGAAAGGTAAAGTCACTACCCTTATTGTATATGTTGATGACATGGTAGTTACCGGGAATGACCCAGAGGAAAAGGCAGCATTGCAGCACCACTTGGCAAGTGAGTTTGAAATGAAAGATCTTGGTGCTCTGAAGTATTTCTTAGGCATTGAAGTGGCTCGTTCAGAACAAGGAATATTTCTATCCAACGGAAATATATCCTTGACATTCTGACTGACATTGGAATGTTAGCCAGCAAACCAGCAGATACGCCAATGGAGTTTGTTGGCACTAAAACTTGAACAGATAGAGATGAGTGCAACTTACAAGTGAGATGGACGATCGAGAGATCGATTGAGTGTTTGAAGGTAGATTCTTCCTGTCTTCGGATGCTGATCCTGAATAGAAGGAAGCCAAGATTCGTAAGGTCTATGGAACCGGTGTGGAACCAGCCTAAGACCCTCCGATGCCAAAGTAAGTTTGTTTTCTAAGAGCTTTTACTGTTGACCATATAAAAGTATAAAAGTCAAGCTGAAAAGTCTTACCCCTGTATTGTAGTGAAGGGGCCTATTTATAAAGGGAGTTTTGGATGCTCTTAGTACTCACTTTCGATGTGGGACTCGTGGGAGGGCCTTATGGGGTTGACACGAGTCCTTAGATATTTCAGGCGGGCGCTTCGAGGTTGATTCTGTAGAATCGGTATGGGGTACCGATTGCAGACTGTGTTGGACTTGTGGCGGCTGTTTGCAGCTTTGAGACAATGCCAACGGTGGCCGATGCCGATTGTTTGAGGCCTTGGGTACCTGAGTGAGTTTCTCAGATCCACGTGTCGTTCGTATGAGTGGAGGGTCAGATATGGTACAAACAGTAGTCCCCCAAGTTACCGATTGAGAAGCTTCTCGGTTGGGGACTTGAATATGTCCTCGGCATTCTGACCCGGACTCGACGGTCTCATTGTTGTCGATGGTGGTATGTAGTCCCCCAAGTGCCCGAGTGAGTAAGTTTGGAAAAGAGACGGCATCAGGTGCCGAATGGTTGGAGGGGTCAGTGTAGGGCAGGGTTCTGGAACGCCTGCCGTTCGGCATGGGAGGTGAGTGGAAACTCATCAATGTGCGCTTACCGTTCGGCACGAGAGGTGATTGAGAAATCATCCAATGTGCGCCTACCGTTCGGCACGAGAGGTGATTCAGAAATCATCCAATGTGCGCCTCTCGTTCGGCACGAGAGGTGATTGAGAAATCAGCCAATGTGCGCCTGCCGTTCGGCACGAGAGGTGATTGAGAAATCATCCAATGTGCGCCTACCGTTCGGCACAAGAGGTGATTGAGAAGTCATCCAATGTGCGCCTGCCGTTCGGCACGAGAGGTGATTGAGAAATCATCCAATGTGCGCCTGCCGTTCGGCACGAGAGGTGATTGAGAAATCATCCAATGTGCGCCTGCCGTTCGGCATGAGAGGTGATTGAGAAATCATCCAATGTGCGCCTGCCGTTCGGCACGAGAGGTGATTGAGAAATCATCCAATGTGCGCCTACCGTTCGGCACGAGAGGTGATTGAGAAATAATCCAATGTGCTCCTGCCGTTCGCTAGTGGAGTTGTGCTCGAAGGTGGTTAGATCTGCCACGTTCAGGAAGTTGAAGCGTCTCTGAGGATTTGAAACGTTTCAACTGACAACGTCTGGGCATCTCCATGCATGCGTGACATGTGTCGGCATGGCTGTGAAGGGTCGCGTCGTTCCATATCCCGATGCGTCGCTTCGCTTCCCGATGCTAGATTGGCTTTATAAATATGAGGAGTGGACGAGGGTTTGAATACTTGGAGTTTTTGAGAGCAAAGAGAGCTTGTGAGAGGCGATTTCCGGCAACCGTGCGAAGGCTGAGCAGGCGATTTCCGGCGAGCGTGAACAAGGCGGAGGCGATTTCCGGCGAATTTGAACCACCGTGCCAACAAGGTATGTTGCCGTGTTTTTGTATTTTTCCGAATCAAAGTGTTGAATTCGAAAAATTTTGGTTGGAATAAGGTATGAACAAGCATGAACAAGTATGAACAAGCATGAACAAGCATGAACAAGCATGAACATAGGTGTTTAGGTGGTAGAATAGGATTTTGATTCTAGTATAGCACTTAGTTTCCCTTCGTTTGTGTTTGTAGATGTCAGATACCGAATCCGAGGGTAGGCGTAGTCCGAGGGCTTTTGAGGACGAATCGTCCTCGGGGAGTTCGTCCGAGGGGAGTGAGAGTGCCGATTCTGGGAGCTCTTCAAGCTGTGAAATAGTGGAGGGGGCAGGAGTGCGCACCGAAGCTGGGGGCACTTCAACGAGAGTGCCTGAAGGTGGTGAGCCTTCGACTTTGGGTCGTGAGGCCGAAGAGGGTGCTGTGTCCGTTGCCGCCCCAGGAGAAGGGGTGCTGAGGGTTGTGAAGGGTAGGCAACGGATTCCGATGGCGAAGCCCACGGAACCTTTGTTCGGGGTAGATGAGTTAGAGCCGAACACACTGACCGAGGCTGAGCTAGCGAGGATTCGGGCTGAGTTTAATATTCCGGAATCGGTAGGGATGCGAATTCCGGGGCCCTTAGAGTCGCTCAGTGATAATGACAAGGGCGTGGTCTTCTTCACCGACGTGTTTAAGCATGGGCTTCGGCTATTGCTGAGACATTCGGTGCAGAAGATTTTGGCTGCGATCGGGTACGCACCAGGGCAGTACAATCCAAACTTTTGGATTACGTTGCTTGGGACGATCACAGCGTTCAGCTTGGTTGGCGAGGGGGAGCCGAGCTACGAACAGTTTGCCCAACTGTATAGTGTGACGAGGGCAAAGAGTGCTGATAATGGGGGGTGGGTGCAGTCCAACTGTCTATCGGCAGGGCAGCGTGGACACTTTGTGGTTGGGGTACCGAGCTCCCAGGAGACGTGGCGTAAGCGTCGAGTAATTGTGTCCGGTGATTGGGAATCGGCACCAGGAGTAATCGTCGAGAGGCGAATCCCTACGACCTTCCAGACAGTTGGTAGGATAGAACCTGCCGTTCGGCAGGGGTGTTTGTGTTTTTTTTTTTTTTTTTTTTTTTTTTGACTGACCGTTTGCATTCTGGTTTCAGTGTCCTTGAAACGGCCGGCCGCACCGATCCGAGAGGTAGAGGCGATAGAGCGGGTGCGAGCAAAGATTGCAGAAGAAGATCGCTTTTTTAAGGAGCTGCTCTACTTCCGGAATCTGTTCAAGGCAGGCCTGATCGGTAGGGCCGAACACGATCGGAGGGTGAAGGAGGAAGAGGAAGAAGAAGCAAGGCAGAGTAAGAGATGCCGTTCGGCAGGTGTATCTTGTCTTTTTGATTAACTACCATTTCCTTTCTGACTAGGGTTTATTGCAGTGGCAGGTGGGCGCCCAATGAGTGAGGCGACAAGGAGGCGGTTGGAGGGGCAGGGGCGCCGAAGCAGAAGAAGGGTCAGTCCCCAAGGCCGAAGAAGAAGACGGTAGCGGCGGCGGATGACCAGACGGTGGCTGATCGCCGCCGGGAGAAGAAGGCTGCCGAAGCCGAGGCCGTTCGAGAGGTGCACCTCCAGGTTACAGGCAAGAGGATGATCGAGGGAGCTCTCGATGTGACGCCGTTGCCGAAGAAGCCTAGGTTGCCGAATGAGGGGACATCGGTGGTGATTCCCGATGATGAAGGCGAGGGGGAGGAGGGGCCAGTCAACATTGCTTGCCCTCGGAAGGCGGTGCCGTTCATCAACTCCATGATTGATGGCGCACAAATGGAGCTGTCCGAAATCGAGCAACTGTCGGTGAAGACGTTGCGTGAGCAGACCGGACGAGCTTTCGGGCTTCAGGCTGCTGTAAGTGAAAGAAAATTTTTGTTTTGTTTCCGAGTATGTGTGGAATCGGCTGCTACTGAACTTTGCATTTGTACAGGCTGACATGGAGATGTGGCTTTGCGTAAAGCGAGCCATAAATGCTGCCGAACGGTACCAGAAGAAATTTGAGGAGGGCCGTTCGAAGATTGCCGAAGCCGGGAAGATGCTGCAGGACGCTGATCGGCATGCCGAGAAAAACACCGCAAAAATTGCAGAGCTGGCGTCTAAGCTTGCGGCGGCCGAATTGGAGGTGGTGGCTGCTCAGGAGGCCAAGGCGGCAGTGGAGGTGGCTATGGATGCGGCCGAACGGTCGCATGCGAAGGAGGTAGAGGATGCGAAGGCGAAGGCCGTTGCTGACTACCGAGCGTCGGAGGGGTTCACGCTTCTGGTGGACAAGGAAGTCATGGAGCAATGTGACGACTTTGTCTACCGATTCAAACGGTATAATGCTGACAAGAAGCTGAACCTCAACTTCCTTCGAGATCCGCCACCACTGCCAGAAGGCGTAACCGAGGAGATGGTAGAGGCTTATAAGGGCGAGGATGTCGAGCCAGAAGAAGCCGATGACACCGAGTCTAGCAGCGAGGAGGACGATAGTCATCCTGCACCGAATGTGGTGGCCTCGACCAGTGCCGAGCCTGTTGGTGTGGCCGCTGATGCCGAACCTTCTGCCCCTTAGACTTGCGATAGTTGCCCCCTTCGTTTTTTGGCAACATTTGGAAATGTAAAAACGATATTTTTGAAATATGCCGAACGGCATGTTGATACAGTTTGCCCTTCGTGGCAAGTTTATATATGTTAATTTTTGGCTTTGGTTTAATTTGCGTATCTCCGTTATTCTGTATGTGTGCATGCCGTATGTAGAATATTCTTGATATAAGATTGGTGTATGGTGATGCCGTATGTATAGAATAAGGAGTGTATTGAAATAAACCGATTACAAAAAGAACGATCGAAGACGACAACCGAAGGCTCGATCACTTGTACAAAGGTGATGACCGAAGGTGAAGACCCAAGGTGCGATCGCTTGTACAAAGGTGATGACCGAAGGTGCGATCACTTGTAGTAGTATTTGAGATGCTCTATGTTCCAAGGGTGGCCGAGGGTTTGACCATCGGTACCGCGCAGTCGGTAAGTTCCGGGTCGGCAGATGGTAATGACCTCGTAAGGGCCTTCCCAAGAAGGGCCAAGGGTGCCTTCGTTGGGGTTCTTGGTAGCGAGAGAGACTTTGCGTAAGACCCAGTCCCCCACTTTGAGCGATCGGCGTCTGACGCGCGAGACATAGTAGCGAGAGGTCCGTTGTTTGTAGGCAGCGTTCCGAAGCTGGGCCTGGGAACGGTGTTCATCAATGAGGTCCAGGTTGCGCGTGAGCAAGGTTTCGTTTTGCTCTGGCTTGTAAGATGCCGTTCGGCACGAGGGTGCGTTGATCTCGACTGGTACAACAGCTTCGGTACCGAAAACAAGGGAAAAAGGCGTTTCGCCAGTCGACCGTCGGTAGGAGGTGTTGATGGCCCATAACGCTTCTGGGAGCAAATCGGGCCAGGCTCCCTTTGCTGCCCCGAGCTTCTTCTTCAGTGTCTTCTTGATAATCTTGTTGATGGCTTCAACTTGGCCGTTTGATTGTGGATGTGCTGGAGATGCGAAGAACAAGTTGATACCGAATCGGTGGCAGAGGTGCCGGAACTAAGAGGAGTCGAACTGTTTTCCGTTGTCAGTGATGATTGCGTTCGGGAGGCCGAATCGACAAATAATATTTTTCCACACGAAATGTTCAACCCTGGCTGCGCTGATCGTTGCCAGAGGTTCGGCTTCGGTCCACTTTGTAAAGTAGTCGACAGCGACGATGGCGTACTTGAGCTGTCCGTTTGCTTGGGGCATAGGGCCGATGAGGTCTAAACCCCACTGAGCGAAGGGCCATGGGCTAACAATCGGAGTGAGTAGTTCGGCAGGAAGTTTAGGAACTGAGCCGAAACGTTGGCATTGATCGCACTTCTGGACGAGTGTGGTGGCATCGGCATGGAGAGTTGGCCAATAGTACCCCTGCCGAATGGTTTTGAAGGCCAGAGATCGGGTGCCAGAATGGTCTCCGCAAGCTCCTTCGTGGATTTCTCGCAAGACGTAGTTGCCTTGCTGCGGAGTCATGCACCGAAGCAGTGGTAAAGAATGACCACGCCGATAGAGAATCTGATTCAAAATTAAGTATCGTGCCGATCGGCGGCGGAGAGTTTTGGCCTCAGTTTTGTCGGTTGGTAGCGTGCCACTTGTGAGGTAGGCGAGGATTGGATTCATCCAACTTGGATCCTGCCGAACGGCATGTACCTCAGTTTCGGCGGTGCTGCGCCGAGCGAGGATTTCGATCGGTACGTGGCGACCGACGTTGTCGTCAATTGCTGTGGCCAATCGTGATAGGGCATCGGCATGACTGTTCTCGGATCTGGGGATCTGCTGAACCTGATACGCGTCAAAGTGGTGTAGCAATCGGCGGGCATGCGTCAAGTAGGCAGCCATCGAAGTATCCTTGGCTTCGAATTCAGTCAGTATCTGATTAACGACAAGTTGTGAGTCGCTGCATATCTTCAGCTGTCGAGCGCCCATTCCCTTGGCGAGCCGAAGGCTTGCCAAGAGAGCTTCATATTCGGCTTCATTGTTGGAAGCTCGGAATTGGAATCGGATGGCATACTCGATGGTTGTCTGATCAGGGGCTTTTAGTACTAGGCCGGCTCCGCTGCCCTGGCGGTTAGACGAGCCATCCACATAGAGAGTCCAGATGGGAATCGACGGGCTAAAGTTCCCCTCGGTTGGGTGAGCAACTGTGGATGCCGACGCCGATTCTTGGGCGATGCCCTCCGGATGTTCTTGTTCGGACGTGGTCATTTCAGAGATGAAGTCAGCTACGGCTTAGCCCTTCTCGGCAGGCCGAGGGTGATAGTGGATGTCGAATTCGCCGAGTTCAATGGCCCATTTGACCAGCCGACCGGATGTCTCGGGTCGTTGTAGTATTTGGCGTAGAGGCTGGTTGGTTAGAACGACAATACTATGAGCCTGGAAATACGGCCGAAGCTTGCGTGCTGAGAGAACAAGAGCATAGGCAAGCTTTTCCAGCTCAGGATATCGAATCTCGGCGTCCTGCAAGGCGTGGCTGGTATAGAAAATTGGAAGCTCGATGCCGTTCGGCTTGCGTATGAGTACAGAACTTAATGCCGTTGCCGATACCGATAAGTAGAGAATTAATTCTTCGCCGGGAAGAGGAGTGGATAACAAGGGTGCTCTGCTCATGTAGGCCTTGAGGTCTTAAAAGGCTCGATTGCATTCGGCAGTCCACACAATCTGCCGTTTGCTTCCTTTGAGGGCTTTGAAGAAAGGGGCACACCGATCGGTAGCCTTGGATATGAATCGGGCCAGAGCGGCGACACGCCCTGTGAGGCTTTGAATATCCTTCTGCGTCTTCGGTGTTTGCATGTCGAGCAATGCCTTGATTTTTTCAGGGTTGGCCTCAATTCCCCGTTGGCTGATCATGAAGCCAAGAAATTTGCCCGAGGAGACGCCGAAGGCACACTTGCTTGGGTTCAGACGCATGTTGTACTTTTTTAGGACGCCGAACATGAGGGAGAGGTTATGGAGATGGGAATCGGCTGTTTTGCTCTTGACCAGCATGTCATCCACATAAACCTCCATCGAGGTGCCGATGAGTTCAGAGAAGATTTTGTTGACCAAGCGCTGGTAGGTTGCCCCAGCGTTCTTCAGGCCGAACGGCATGACATTGTAACAGTAAAGGCCTTTGTCGGTGATAAATGCCGTATGCTCGCGATCGGCAGGGCTCATAAATATCTGGTTGTACCCTGAGTATGCGTCCATGAAGCTGAGAAGTTCATGGCCTGCCATCGCGTCTACCATCTGATCGATTCGTGGCAAAGGAAAACTGTCTTTGGGGCAGGCTTTGTTGAGATCGGTATAGTCCTGACACATTCGCCAGGCGCCGCTTGATTTTTTGACCAGGACCGAATTTGCCAACCAAATTGGGTAGGTGACCTCCCGGATGAAGCCGATTGTCCGTAGTTTCTCCACCTCGATTCTCATAGCTTCGTACCGTTGGGCATCATAGGCCCGCCGTTTCTGTCTAATGGGTTTGAAAGTGGGACAGATGCTGAGCTTGTGGCTGATGACGCTTGGGGCGATGCCAGGCATGTCGTCGTATGACCAGGCGAAGACCTCTGTATTGGCGCGCAAGAAGGCTATGAATTCTTCACGCAGGGCCGAAGTCAAGGTGGTGCCGATTCGGACCTGTCGGTCGGGCTGTGCCTCGGAGAGAGCGACCGATTCCAGATCCTCAACAGGTTGTGCTTATGGGGTGACGGCCTCATCCCTGGGATCGTTTGGTTTGTCTGTCCCCCTGCCGTTCGGTACTGTCATCCTGGTAGAAACAGAGTACGCTTCGCGAAGCGTAGCTCTTGCCGATTCTTTGGTTGCCGAAACGTAACAAGTTCGTGCACTCAATTGATCCCCCCGCACTTGGCCAACACCAGCGTGCGTGGGGAACTTGAGGAGGAGCACATTGACCGAACTGCCAGTGTCGATGAGGATTCGGCCCATGTCAAAGTCTGAAATATCGGCCCGTATGATCATTGGGTCGGAGTGAGGGAAGATGATGCCTCGTTCTTCCTCCTCAGAGAAGGTGATAGGTTCCCAGCCGTTTCGCTGGAACCTGTCGTTACGTCCTCCCTCTACACTGAGGATCTGGGGGTGCTGAACGGCACGAACGTAATTCTTGACGGATCGGTTGCTGGCTTCGGCAATGGGTGCCCCTCCACTGATCATATTGATCTGCCGATTCGCCGATTTGTCCGATGCCGGTTTGGTGCTTAAATACTGATCCAGCTTGCCCTCGTTGATGAGGCGTTCGACAATTTTTCGAAGGGCGATACAGGATTCGGTGTCGTGGCCGTTGTACTGGTGGTATCGGCAGAAGACGCCTGTGTCCTTCTCGTTCTGTCGAGGAAGCTTCCGGTTGCTTGGCTTCGGTATCATTTCACCTTCGGTCATGAGGACATGTTCGTAAGTGGTGTTTAGTAAAGTGAAAATTTCCTCTGGCCGATTCTTCTTCGGCTCCCCGAAGACGCTTCGCCTGCCGGAGTCCTTTCCCTTTCTGTTGCTGTCCTACCGATCCCGGAAGTGATCCTTTCGTTTGTTTCGGGACTCGTAAGGAGCAGACTCAGGGAGTGCCGTTCGGTATGAGCCTGGATTCGTTGTCCGATTCGCCGGGAATCGGTCATAGCTTTGTGCCGAAGACCTATCGGCCGTTGCCGCTTTGCCTTGTAGGGCTGAAGCCGATCCCTTGGAGTTGAAATGTTCGGCCTTGGCGTGGATAGCCGCTTGCTTCATCAGCTCGGAGTAAGAGGTCCAGTTGCTGCTGTGGACCAGATACCGAAATTGAGACGATCGAAGGCCGCTTTTGAAGGCACCGAAGGCTGCCCTATCATCAGTTTCGGGACATTGGGAATATTCATGGCTGAACCTAGCCGCGAACTCCCGCAGGGGCTCATCGTCTTGCTGCCGAACGGTATAGCGATCATCAGCCGAATACAGGCGATCGGTCTGAATCATAAAATGGTTGACGAAGGTTTGCTTCAACTGATCGAAAGAGTCGACCGTGCCTGGTTCCATTCGGTAAAACCAATTCAGTGCAGCTCCGGTCAGGGTGGAGGAGAATAGTAACCATTGGCCTTCATCCGTCAGTCCTTTACAACCCAAAGCTGATTGGAAGGTATGAATGTGAGTGACGGGATCTTCCACCCCTGAGTAGAACGATATTCGGAGTGCCTGGACCTCCTTCTCATGCCTGAATGTCCGAATACGATGGGTGAACGGTCCTGGCTGTACCGTTCCCCACGTTGGTGTCCGAGCCTGATTCTGCTCTTCCTCAATTCGGTTCATCTTCTGAAGAAGAAGGCGGATAGTGGGGTTGGTGGAGGGGAGGTCGTTACCGAAGGGTTCCCCTGCCTGGCTCGCTTTCTGCCGATTGTCCTCGTGGTTTGATCGGTGGCCATGGTGCTCTTTAGAGGGTCCTGGCGATCGGTAGGAGAATGTGGTTCCTGGTGAAGTTGGGACGTAGTCCGATTCATCGGTCTCCTCCAGGCCGACTGCTCTGTATGGTTGGCGCAAGGGGGATTTGGGTCCAAGCGCCTCTAACTGCCGATCGTTGAGTTTTGCTTGGATTCGGATGGGTGAGGGCTGCCGTTCCTTACGCTGTTCGTTGATCCTATCGCGACAATCGGAGTAGACTCGATATTCTGGATGGCGCTCCTTGGGGGAGGGTACGAACAGTCTTCGGGAGGCAGTTGGTTTGTCTGCGGCTTGCTGTTTCCCTTTATCCTGAGCGCTAGGCTTCCGTACGCTCTTAATCGACTTTTCCTGCCGAAGCTGTATGGTTCGTTCCAGACTGTTGTGCAGTTGGGTTGACTGTGTTTGCTGATCGTGCAGTTGCCTCTGGGTGTCATCGAGTTTAGAGGCGAGGATGTTGTTGTGCTCCTGCATTCTCGCCATTTCCTGCTGTAAAGTCTCCATGCGAGCCTCCAGGTTGGTTGGTTGAGCAGGCGCCCCTGGTCGTGGTGTCTGAAGCAAGGGAGCCAGACTTGGCTCACCGCCGAGGCCGATGATGGGGCCGCCGGCAGGGAGGGCCGAAGATGGATTCATTTTTTGGTCTCAGAGTTTTTTGAGATATGGGTTAATCGATAAGCGATTCCCACAGACGGGGCCAATCTGTTGGCACTAAAACTTGAACAGATAGAGATGAGTGCAACTTACAAGTGAGATGGATGATCGAGAGATCGATTGAGTGTTCGAAGGTAGATTCTTCCTGTCTTCGGATGCTGATCCTGAATAGAAGGAAGCCAAGATTCGTAAGGTCTATGGAACCGGTGTGGAACCAGCCTAAGACCCTCCGATGCCAAAGTAAGTTTGTTTTCTAAGAGCTTTTACTGTTGACCATATAAAAGTATAAAAGTCAAGCTGAAAAGTCTTACCCCTGTATTGTAGTGAAGGGGCCTATTTATAAAGGGAGTTTTGGATGCTCTTAGTACTCACTTTCGATGTGGGACTCGTGGGAGGGCCTTATGGGATTGACATGAGTCCTTAGATATTTCAGGCGGGCGCTTCGAGGTTGATTCTGCAGAATCGGTATGGGGTACTGATTGCAGACTGTGTTGGACTTGTGGCGGCTGTTTGCAGCTTTGAGACAATGCCAACGGTGGCCGATGCCGATTGTTCGAGGCCTTGGGTACCTGAGTGAGTTTCTCAGATTCACGTGTCGTTCGTATGAGTGGAGGGTCAGATATGGTACAAACAGAGTTGAATCATCAGCTTGGTGAATATCCTGATCAGGGCCTTATGGGTAAGTTAATCTATCTAGGACACACTAGACCTGATATAACATATGTCGTAAGTGTGGTGAGTCAGTTCATGCATGCACTAAGTGAAGCCCACATGGATGCGGTAAACCGAATTCTGAGATACTTGAAGTCTTCTCCTGGAAGAGGATTGATGTTCGCACGACATGGTCATCTAGATGTTGAGGGTTACACTGATGCACACTAGGCGGGCTCTGTTACTGATAGGCGATCTACATCTGGATACTTTACCTTTGTAGGAGGCAATCTAGTATCTTGGTGAAGTAAAAAACAGAAAGTAGTGTCAAGATCAGGTGCTGAAGCAGAATATCGAGGTATGGCACACAGAGTATGTGAGCTACTCTGGATACGGAATTTGTTGGGGGAATTGGGGTTCAAACCCAAACATGCCATGCAACTGAATTGTGACAACAAAGCCGCTATAGACATTGCACATAATCCAGTACAACATGATAAAACCAAGTATGTTGAAGTTGACAAACATTTCATCAAGGAGAAACTTGAGGCAAAGATCATTGAGCTATCATTTGTTAAATCCGAAGATCAACTTGCAGGTGTCCTCACCAAAGCAGTCACAGGCAGAGTATTTCACAGCTCACTTAGCAAGTTGGGCATTGACGACATATATGCTCCAACTTGAGGGGGAGTGTCAATGAGCTGTACATTCCTAATTAGTCTAAATCAACTATTTGATTATGCAAGATTATAGGCTCGTAATTACTTTCCTAGAATAGTTTCCTAGGCTCTGTATATATAACCTTCCTATTGTTATACATCAACATATGAATGAAATATTATTTTTTACCCAATCTGATACATTCTTCAATTTTAAGTAGTGGAAAGCTTCATGGGCAATGATATTATTGTCTTGAATCTGTCGATTCGCAACAAAAGCATTTTGGTGTTCCAAAACAATATCAAGCAGAAAAGTCTTTAACTTGTTCGCCAGTAGCTTGGAGAGAATTTTGTAAGAGTTGTTGCAAAAGATTGATTGGTCTAAACTAAGCAGTTGTTTCTAGGGCAGGAACCTTTGGTATCAGGGCAATATATGTCTCATTCAAAATCTTCATATGCGTCTCACCTCTATGGAATTCCTCAGCCGAGAGGGATACAATATCTTGGACAAATGTTCCAATACTCATGATAAAATAATCCAAAAAAACCATTCGGCCGAGGGACTTTGAGAGACCCGAGTTGGTGTGAGGAAAGGTAAATCTCCACAGGAGCGAAAGGTTAGTTAACTCCAGATTCATAGCTTCAGTGATAGATGGGTTGACATACTCCAGAATCTCCTGGAAATCAGAGGGCCTTTAAGTGTGGGGTTTTATCACAAAATGCCTTGGTATAATTAGGAGTGGAACACCTATATTTAAACTGTAGATTAGTGTTATATTCTTCGATATGTGACTTATAAATCATGATTTGTATCCAGCTACCCACCAACAATCTTCACCTTGACGAGATCCAAGCCCATTTGAGGTGAGAAGAGTGAAATTACTTGAGAGTGTGTGATATTGAAAATGTTATATATTTTTCGTTGTAATTTCTTCTACCTTAATGGATTTGTCATCGCTGTCCAGGGACGCAACTCAATTTGAGGTGAGCCTTGTTAAATTTCTTGATTATTATTTATATTCTATTCTCTCGGTGTTTGTTTGTGTTGTGAGTTGGGCTTACATTGGCCCACTTTATAAGCTTGCATGGAAATACAAAAACAGAAAGAAGCAAATACTGTTTACATTCTGAAGTGGTTGCGTTATTGAATAAGTAATTTTGAAGTGGGATGGATGAGATCTGATAAAGTCTTGCTTTGAGGATCCTTGCATCTCTCCCTCTCCAGTCAAATTGAAAACACGAGAAAAATGGAGCATTGGCCTTGACCATAGACGACAAGAAAAAATTTAATGCCTGTTACGTACATTTATTGTTAGAAATTGGGTGGTATAACTATTTCATTTTAAGCTTTGTCGAGCAAATTGTAGATGATTTTGGCTTCATAGGAGAGAGTGCAACTGCAAAAGTCTTCGACGCTTTTCCTCCAAGAAGTTCATACTCATTAACCAAGATTGTGCAGTCAAATAAATCAAAAAACGGATTTTTTTCAAGGATGGACAGCCGGGAAAATAGTCATCCTTTGGATTTTTGTCCAGTTCATCCTTCGGATCCGTTTTGAATTTGATAAATGTATTGCTTGTGAAGGTGGACAGCCGGGCAAATAGTCATCCACATGAATTAGCTTATCAATTCCCCGAACAACTGGTATTTAAGCTCTTATTTTTGCAACCATAGCTTCAGCTTATATAGGAGAATTAGTCTCGGCCGATCTTCTCAAATCTGTTAGCTTTATGGCCGAATTACAAAAATGGTTCCTAGAATTTAGGTTTATACAATTTTAATTTTGTAATTTTGCTTCTCTGAAAAAAAAAATTGTAATTTTGCTCTTATAATTGCCCAACCGTAAATTCAAGAACATGAACTTACTGCGGTCGTTAATGTCAAACATATAGGCAACTGCTATAGACAATGGGGTTACAAACTTTTTGACTCGTCATTGCAATCCAACATTGGGCTTAGGGTTGCAAATATGAATTTTGAGAGAAATTTGTGGTTTGGGTGTCAATGTCACATCCAAATTGTCGAGTAAAAATCACTAAATATATGTTATCTATAATCTCTCACAATTAAGTGAGACAACCCAAAAAATCTAAAATACATAATTTGTACGAGGGGAAATAGAAGAGATCGTGAGGTTTGTAACTCTGATGTTAAAGTGTGTGTGAGAAGTGGTAACCTTTTTCTCTCTCCTGATTTTTCGGTGAGAGTCTACTCCCTGCCTAGGGTTAGGGTTTTTCTCCTAGTTTTCTTCTAGGTTTCTTGGCAGCTACTTGTCTGCCGATTTGGGGGGTTTTTCGAAACTGGTTATCTATGTTGGATAACATGGATTTTATGGCTGAGAAGGAAGATGTGGAGGAAGTGGTATGTTCTTTTGATAAGGTGTTGTCGTTAACTAACGAAGAACAAGACGGCCTTCAACTTGAACCAGATGATACGACAACGATGAATGAGTGGCTCCATCTCTGTTTGGTAGGGACGGTACTTACTGATCAAGGTTTCAATCGTGAGGCTTTCAAACAAACCATGTTGAGGGCCTGGGGTACGATGCGAGAGGTGGGTGTGAAGGACCTGCGAGATAATCTTTTCTTATTCACGTTCACAACTATGCGTGATAAGGAGATGGTGATACGAGGGGGACCTTGGAATTTTGATAAAAATATGGTCTTACTAGAAACACCAGATGGTAATAGAGCACCAAACAGAATGGTTCTTCAGAATGTTGATTTTTGGGTTCAAGCGCACAATCCGCCGTTAAATAGAATGACTACTACCTGATTTTTGTTATGCTTGTGGGAGGATTGGCCATGTAGTCAAGGAGTGCAAATTTGTGAGTGCCATAGAGAAGGAAGCAAAAGAAAAGCCTTATGGTTCCTGGTTACATTCGAAGTTTGAGGTGGGGAGGGGGCGAACTCTCAGTCCAAGGAAGCAGGAGGAAGAGAGGAATAGTCGACGATCTTTTGGGAATAAAGAAGGATATTGTCCAGGAGTATGTGGAGATAGGGGGTCTAGAGATGGGCCACATGGGCATTATATTAAACATAAGGAACATGGTACTGGTGGTTCAATTACAATTGAGGATGATTTAGTTGACAATGGATTTGTGGCAAACAGATCGAAGTCCAAAAGGGGGGTGGTGAAGGGAGGAGTAAATTCACAATCAGTGAAGGGGAATTCATTGGCTGAGAAATTGGCGGAGGCTGCTCGCCGACGGAAGGCGGAAGAAGACGAAATTCAACGAGCGTTGCGCGAGGCAGCTTGGGAGACAGCACAAGCAGTAGCTGCTGATACGTCATCTACCAAGCATAACATTCTGAGTGATCAGAAAAATAGAAGGGGAGGTGATACTAAAAGTAAGGGAAATGGGGCTGTGATGATAAATCAGATAGACACTCAACAAGGTGAAGTCGGGTCCCTTTCGAAAGACAATGTTAAGACAGTGGCAGATTGTTTTCATAAGATTTTGGGCAGCTTAAAAAATAATGATGACACTATTGTAAAAGGAGGAGCACAAGCTGATGCAGAGAGAGAATTGAAAAGTGAACCTGAGAAAGTGGAATCAGCAGATCTGGCAAATAAAGAGGAACACTCTGCACTTGAGCAAATTGACAATGTCAGCAGTTCTAAACCAATGGGAGAGGAATTGGTTAAAGCAGTTGGAGGGAGATGGAAGCGCAAGGCACGACTGGTGAAACCGATTGGAGAAAATACAGGTAGTGGGCTGGATAACAATGTGGGAAAGGAGGGGGAAAAAAGAAAATGTGAGGAAGAGACTGTTGCAGATACTTTTGTAACCAAAAAAGTGAAGATAGAGGAAGAGGTTAAAATTGTTGAGATGAACACGTGGTGGGACCAGTGGGACTGGCCCACCACGAACAATGAGAATTTTAAGTTGGAATGTCCAAGGTTTCGGGACCCCTGGGACGTTCCATTCTCTCAAGCGTATTTTGAGGGAGAAAAAACCCGAGCTGGTGTTTCTTATGGAAACGCGGATGACGAAAGCTCAAATGGAGAAAAGAAGATTTCAATGTGGTATGACAGGGGGAATTTCTGTGGGAAGAGTGGGGTTAGGGGGAGGTTTATTGTTGATGTGGACAACTGGTTGGGAGGTGAATTTGTTATCATACATGACAGGTCATATACATGTATCAGTTAAAACCTCAGATAATTATTGTTTATGTTTGATGGGTTTTTATGGGAATCCAGAAACCCAAAATCGAAGATTTTCTTGGGAATTACTTCGACGTCTCTCATAGTTAGTGTATGGACCTTGGCTAGTCATCAGAGATTTTAATGAAATCTTGATGGCTTCAGAGAAAAAAGGTTTGCAAGATCGCCCTACATATCAAATGAACTCTTTTCGCCAAGCCTTGGTGGATTGCGACTTGTGTAGTGTTCCATACCAAGGATATCCTTTCACTTGGGCTCGAACATACCCAGGTGGGGATATGGTGGAGGAAAGGTTGGACAGGTGTGCGGTTAATGGGAGAATTAGTGCGGATTATGGTCATATTCTGACATATCATTTAGTAGCATCGGGGTCATATCACTATCCCATACTTGGCGAATGATTGACTAAAACCCCCACCGTGGAGGCAAAGAAAAAAAGCAGATTTCATTTTGAACAAATGTGGACTTTTGAGAAAGGTTGTGAAGATATTATTCGTGAGGCTTGGGTTTCAACTGATGTTATGGGAGGCGTGAAGGAGGGAATTAAGAATTGTGCAAGGAAATTGGCAGAATGGAATAAATTAACCTTTGGGCATGCGTAAAAGCAGCTTGCTGCTGCCCATATGGAACTGGAGGTTTTACAGGGGTGAATGGGACAAGATCAAGTGTTACTAAAGAAGAAAGTAGGTAATGTGGAGGCAGCGTTCCAGGGTTGCTTGGTTAAAGGAAGGGGACAAAAACACCAGGTTTTTTCACGAAAGAGCCAAAACAAGGGAACGTAAAAATACAATAAAAGGGTTGTACGACGACGATCATTTTTGGCAAACAGATAAGAAAGTTATTGGTTCGATGTTCTGTAATTTTTTCGATCATTATTTTATACTTCAGGTGGCAGGGATATGGAGAGAGCCTTAGAGGTGATTGAGCCAAAGGTGACATATCAGATGAATTACCGATTACTCCAACCTTTTACTAGAGCAGATGTGGAGACTGCTTTGTTTCACATGTATCCTACGAAGGCACCGGGGCATGATGGAATGCCGGCTCTTTTCTATCAACACTACTGGCACATTGTAGGGGACGAGGTATTGCACAAGTGCTTGCAGATATTGAATGGAGAAAGCAGTGTCCAATATTTTAATCATACTCTAATCTCCTTAATTCCTAAGGTGCAGACACCTTCCAGAGTGACTGAATTTCGACCAATAAGTCTGTGTACAGTGATTTACAAAATTATTGCAAAGGCTTTCGCAAATAGACTCAAGTGCTTATTACCTTCCATTATCTCCGAGTCGCAAAGTGCTTTTGTACCACAATGTCTAATTCTTGATAATGTGATGGCAGCCCTTGAGACAATGCATTTTTATGAAAGGCTTGAAGAAGGGGCAACAAACGAAGATGACCATTAAACTTGACAAGGCTAAGGCCTATGATCGAGTAGAGTGGTCCTTTTTGCAAGCAATAATGTTGAGATTGGGATTTGCTTCTGTTTACCCCGAAAAAGACCCGCCGGCCATTTGCGTGGTGTTTGGCCGTGGAGTTTGCTTGTTGCGATTGCGAAGGCGTGCCACTGTTGGCAGCGAAAAACTCCAACAGACTGAAAATGGTAAGACTGGAAAATGCGCACCGATACTGACTTTAATCAATCGATTGTGGATTGGATGGGGAACTGGCCCAATACAAGGTTCTTTTCTATGCCCCAGTTAAGAGGACTTCACAATTCATCTAGTGCGAAAATGATAACTGACAGAAGTTGACATTGAACGGTAATGGAAATGACAGAAGTTTTAGACAACTTGAAAGAAAAAAAAGAAATACATAAACAACACGGCCTGAAGATTTCTCTATTCAGACCTGGTACATAAAATTAAAATGGAGATTGAAGATTTCTCTATTTAATCTTGTACAAGGAAATATCATACCAAGAGTTGGCAGAGCAAAATAAAGAAAATTCCTCAGGAGTTGTCAACTGGGAAATTCAGAGAATGAAAGAGGAAGGCTGTTTCAAGCTTTTGAGCTGGGTTTATAGACATTGAGTCTGGTTTTTGTTGGTTGAGTTGTGTCTTTTCCTGATGATTTCTTCTTCAATTTATAGAGAATGGAGGTCGTTGAGTGGACCAGCAGTCAATTTGAAGTACCCACTTGCCATTGGTTTTGGTGAGTGGGTTGCTGAAAATACAAGTACACCCAAACAAGTTGCTAAGAGACTTTGATGTGATTTGACAGAAGTTGTCACTGTTAGACTTAAAGAAATCCAAAGTATTAGTCCACCTGCCATTGATTGGTGAGTGACAGCCAAAAGTAGCTGACTAAAGGACAAAAAGAAATGTAGAGATAATGACCACCATCTCTACTTCTTTCTTTATTCATTCTTTAAGCCCACTTGCATATTATTTTATTCTTCTTTCAACCTTGATGTAGACTTTTCACGTGTATGTTGGGCTTTGGCTTTGTTTTAATATTCTCCATCACAAAGAATATTAAATTGTTTCCATCTACCACATCTTCACTTTATTCTTCTTTGAATCAACTCACTGGTGATGAAGTCCCTCCATTGATAAAGTGAAACTTGATTTGCAGCCACTGAGTTTCTTCTCTGAACATGCCTTGATGCGTAATAAACTGGGAATGCTAGGTTGATCCAATTGCTGCCAATTTCGGATATGTTGTTCTCCACATAAGTAGGAACAACATTGATGAAGAACTTAATTCCATTTGAGCAATAGAAAATCTGGTTTTAGCATGGTTACACCAGACTGGTCGTCACAGACTGCTCTAGCGAATAGAAATCATGATTAATGCCCTGAAGATTCAATACTTGCGCAAATGACGCCAAATTCGGATATGTCGTAGTAGACATCCAAATGAACAACTTTCATGCAGAACGAATGTTCATTTGAGGACTGGAAGCTGGTCCGAATCGGGCCATAATTAGGCCCGAATTGCCACTGTTATCAGCTTTCGCTGTTACTGGTATGCTTCTGATCTTTGATGTCGTGAGGATTCCACATTTATCCAAATGATCCCAAATTTGGATATGTTGCAGTAGACATCCAAATGAACAACTTTCATGAAGAACGAATGTTCATTTGAGGACTGGAAGCTGGTCCGAATCGGGCCATAATTAGGCCCGAATTGCCACTGTTATCAGCTTTCGCTGTTGCTGGTATGCTTCTGATCTTTGATGTCGTGAGGATTCCACATTTATCCAAATGATCCCAAATTTGGATATGTTGCAGTAGACATCCAAATGAACAACTTTCATGAAGAACGATAATTCATTAGAGTATTGGAATTAGGCCCGAATTGGGCCCGAATTAGGCCCGAATTGCTGCTATGAGCTTTTTGCTGGCGCTGTGCATCTGGTGTTTTCAGCTCTTAGGACTCCACATTTGTCCAAATAAACTCAAATTTGGATATGTTGCAGTAGACGTAGAGATGAACAACTTTCGAGGAGGATGAAACTTGATTTGAGTGCTGAATTTGAATTTTGGGCCCACTCCATCTGACTGCAGCAATGCATGTCTAGCCACATTTTGGCCATTTTGATGTCCATGGAAAATTATCTACCATTTTTAGGCAAAAATCCAATTTTTGGTACAAACAGCTTCAGAGTGGGTAAAACGGATAATGGACTGCTTAACTATAGTTACTTTTTCGGTGCTTTGGAAAGGTAATCCATTTGGGCATGTTGTTCCTCAGAGAGGGTTAAAACAAGGGTGTCCCCTTTCACCATACTTATTTTTAATGTGTGCTGAAGGCTTCTCAAGGCTATTGCAGAATGCTGAAAGGATGGGGAGTTTGCGTGGGATTTGAATTGCTCATGGAGCTCCATCAGTCAATCATTTATTCTTTGCTAACGATAGTATTCTCTTTCTTGACGCAACTAAAGAGTCATGTGAAGCAGTGAAGAATATATTTCAAGTGTATGAGGAGACTTCTAGGCAAAAGATCAATTTCACAAAGTCGGCTTTAAGCTTGAGCCCAAATGCTACTGCTGTTAAAACACAAATAGTTTTGGATTTACTGGAAATTCCGTTGGTGTCTTGCCATGAAAAATATTCAGGTTTGCCTATGGTGACATGTAGGGGAAGAAAGCAGATTTTTGGGACTATCAAAGATCGAATCGGAAAACGAATTAGTGGGTGGAAGGAAAAGCTCCTATCTAGAGCTGGTAAAGAGGTCTTGATTAAAGCTGTTACAGGCTATGCCCACCTACTCGATGAGTTGCTTTCGGATGCCTAAGGGGATGTGTAAGGAACTTTATGGCTTGATGGCTAAATTATGGTGGTCTATCTTTTTTTTCTATTAAAAAAAACCTGTTTTGACACGTGGCACCTATGCGCTGGAGCGTCCTTTTTTTAAATATATAAGTAGTATAGCCGACCGGCTATACCCTTTTTAACAAACATTTTAAAAAACATATAATTAGTTTCTTTACTTTTGTTTTTTGGCCTACTTCTTTAATTTAATATATGTAATTAAGTGATATCTTAGCCTTTTTGAATCACTTTAAATAGTATTTATATTTTAATTATTATGTAATATATAAAAAATTATAGAAAAAGTCCACAAACTAATTGATTTCTATTTACTAAGTCTTTTGTGAAATCGTTTGGGTGTCCTAATTCAACTTCTCCATAGCCCAAGAGCCCTATACATTACTATTTAGCCATTACTCGAGTATCTATTGTCCCCTTTTCATTTTCTACTTTTCCAGAGTTATTATCCGTATAAAGATTCTAGCACCTTCACATTTAATAATGTATTATACATGTACGCACGTATTTCTCATGTTTAATACACCTATTCTCTACAAAAGTTCCAATAAGACACACAAAATTAACGTATTATGCACATAATTCTCACATGCTATTGAATCAAATTAATATATATATATATATATATATATTTTAAAAAAATGGTACAGCCGCACGGCTATACCCAGTTTTCCCTAATTGTCTTTAAAAATAGTATAGCCGCCCGGCTATACTCCCTTTTTAAAATTTTTAAAACAAAAATAGTCTAGCTGATCGGCTGTACTTGTTTGACACGTGGTGCATTGGCGCTGGTGCATATATACTAGATCCTTCTCGAAATTTTAAAGGGAAATAGCCTTCAATGCCACCGGTTTTTAAGTTTTAAGTGGAAATACCAAGCCTCCCCAAAATTTTTGCAAATACCACCTATAAATATATATTTAGTGTCCAGTTATTGCCCAAATATCACTTTTTTCTGAAATTGACGTCTCTCTCAGGGGCACGAGCACGGGCACGGCACGAGCACGAGCACGAGCACGGGCACGGCACGAGCCCGGCCCGACTCGTTTCAATTTGGACATGGGCTTTGGGCTGGGCTGGGATCTATGATTTTACTAAATGGGCCGGCACGGCACGGCCCGATAAATTAAATGGGCCGGCCCCGCTCGGCACGAAAATATTAAAAGCACGAGTTTAAATGGGACGAGCCGGCCCGGCACGGCCCGTTTGACACCTCTACTTCAGCTCTCTCTTTCTCTCTTCGCTCCGGTCTCTCTCTCTTTGTTCTTTCTCTATCGCGTGTGGCTCTCAGTCTCTCTTGCGTATCTCTATGTCTCGTGTACCTCTCTCTCTCTCTCTCTCTGACGCAGTGCTCTTCCTCCCTCAGCCGTGTGTGTTCATCGAAGCTCAGCTCCATCATTCACCTCGAAAAGGTACTTTTCATCGTCATTTTTTTAGTCTGAAGTTGGTTTAGGGTTTATGTGTTTGTATGAAATTGGTTTAGGTGTTTCTTCGAAATTGATTTAGGTGTTTCTTAGAAATTGGTTTAGGGTTTAGGCAATTATCTGAAATTGGTTTACAATTTAGGGGTTTCTCTGAAATTGGGTTAGGGGTTAGTCTGAACGAGAGTATAGGGTTTATGGGTTTCTGCTGTGATGGATGTAAGGACTGCTGCTTAGTTTTTCTCAACTTCATGTTGAAGAGGTATGTTTTACTATGTTTTAAGATGATATTTGCATTTTGCTGCATATTTGGATGTAATTTTTGGCCATTGAAGACTGACTGTAATTGAAGTAGTCACCCTTGCTATCTTGAAATTGGACTTCAATTTAAGATAAAAATCATTTAGTTTAATCCATCGATATGGAGTGAGGTGGGAAAGGGTTCTTGGGGCTAAACCTGAACCTTAACTCATCATTAGTGTCAATCCTTGCGTTGAGAAGAGGACAAAATCTGTTCAAGAATGACATACTGCACAAGATTTACTTTGGCAGCGACAAACTTCCCACTTCCTAAAATTCTTGAACAGCTTTTGTCCTCTTCTCAACACAAGGATTGACGCTAAATATGAGAATAATGACGTGATTTTCTAGTGTCTCAACATCTTAGTGAATTTCTACTTAGAAGAATAAAATTTCACATAGAAGCAACATAGAATCATTCATTTCCTTACATTTGAAAGGAGGGCATATTGGAGTCATTATTGTGGTTGCCATTAATTCATAGGATGTTCCATTACATTATACAGAAAATATATCATAACGAAATGGGAAAATATAAGAGCAAGACATGTGGAGAGAAAATATAAGGCTTGAAGGTACTATGAATTTGTAATTTTTCTGTCATGGGACATTGGTGAACATACATGCAATGCATATAAGGTTCTGTTGGCCCTGTATTGTACTTTTATCACTGATATATCTTGTGCCTATTGCCTTGATTTGCGTCTGTATTATATGTTTATTGCTTGTTATTGTGTATATTTCAACGACCTGAAATTATTTAAATAATGGTGGTGTGCAGGGAAATATGGTTTTGAAAGCCAAGTTGATGATTGATGAGGATGATAAATTCCAGGGAAAGGCGTTGACCCTTTCCCATACAAAGACGACGATCAGTACAATTACGGAGAAATTGAGTCCGCAAAATTTACAAAGGTTCAAAGGCAGTTGTTTTGGGCATCTGTTACTAATTGAGGACCTGAAGTGGACAACACAAATTATGCACGGCTTGTTGTTGAGAAAGGCTGACCCGAAGACAGTTTCTCAAGTCAACAGGATCAAATTCATAGTTGGCAACAAGGTGATACAATTCACGGTGCAACAGTTTTGCGTCATCACAGGGCTACAGTTTGGAAACCTTCCTTTCCTTCCGATTGCAACTAATGAGAACTGCGCATTGAAGAAGAAGTACTTCTGCAACAATAAAACTGTCAGCCTTTCCAAACTCGAAAAAGCCTTCATCCACTGCGCTGATAAGGAGGACGTCTTCAAGCTTGGACTTTTATATTTCGCTGTTTTTGTGCTGTTGGGCAGTGAAAAACATGTCAACATTGACATGTGCTATTTGAAATTGGCGGAAGACGTTGAAGAGTTCCTGAAGTATCCATGGGGTGCTATTTCATATGCGAAGACAAATGCCTCAATTTTGAGGGCACTTTGTGCAGATTACCAGCGAGTAAAAGTGCCCCAGAAAGCCATAAAAACAAAAAAAATCAGAAAAGCAATCAAAGACAACGCCAAGTGGTAGACCAAGGGAGTACCACATAAAAGGTTTTGGCTTTGCACTTCAGGTGAGCAAATATCCATTAATGTATAAGTTCCATTTACTTTGTTTACAGTGATTGAAATTTTATTGTTGAAAATAGATATGGGCTTTTGAGGTGTTTCCAGCATTGGCTGCACTGCATTTGGTTGTGCGCGAAGAGAATGGCCACGTCCCTCGTATACTACAATGGAGGATCAATACTTCGGCTCGTTTTCACGAAGTAATGAGCCAAGTATTTGAAAACTGTGAGGTTAGTTATGTTCGTAATACTAATTTTATGCATGTCATTCAAATAATAAGTTGACTGATCTCTAGTTTCTATGTGTAAATTGCAAGTTGATGTGCAACTTCTCCGGCCAAGTGTAATTGACAAGCAGCAGCCCTATTGGACTTGGGGTGATAATGTTGAAAACACTGAAGAAATTGTGGAATTGTTTGGCGATGACGTCGTCCAAAGAACCGCACTTCTGTTGAACATCTCGATGATGAAGTTGACGAAATTGCTACCCTTCCGTCGTCTTCTAAGGTAAGCATGACCTTTTTGCTATATATATGTCGTAACGAACTTAATGGCCCTGGTATCATCAGTATATAGTCTATATAGGCAATACAATAGCAATACAATAGCAATATAACAGCAATAAAACTGCAATACAGTAGCAATATATGGGTTATATTTTGTAACAATTGTAACTGTTGCATTATAATTGAATGCAGGGTCAACTCTCATCAATTGAGTTACGCACTTTCAAACGTGAGTTGGCAAAGGTAGCCATTGAAAATCGAGTGCTTAGAAAGAGAGTGCATGACTTGGAAGAAATGGCACAGAAGGAGTCTTTCAAGCATGAGAAGGAGTGTCAAAAAAATAAAAAGGCTGTGGACGATTTGAGCAGGACCCTCGCTTCAATGGAACATTACTTTAAGATGGAGATAGAGGAGTTGAAAACACAATATAGTGGGTTGAATGAACCTAGGGAAGGGCATCACGAAGTCGGTTCTCCTGATATGAACGAAAGAGGTGACAATGACATGTCGCCCCGTGCCTGAAAATATTACTCTGACCATTGAACAGGCAGAAACACTTGCACAAGTCCCCGATTTTGGAGTTGAAGCCTTCACTGCCATGAAAGACCAAGAGGCAGAAATGGCCGCTTCAATTCCTGATATACAAGTGCAGTAAGAAGCTCAGCAACCAGAAGCTGAGAAGCTTCCTGCTCCGGAGGAGGTGGATGGGTGCAGAGTAATCTGCAAATTTTTTTTATCTTTGTTGGAGGATTGGAAAAAGGGGGACATTAAGGCATTGGGAGGTCAGATTAATCCTCCCATCATACCCAATGTTACTGTGGCTGGTGATGAAACGATTGAGGAAGGTTGCAGCACTGTTGAGAAAGAAGATATGGAAGGTAAAGGGTGCAGAAAGAAACGACCGGCCACCACATTGTTGAGTCCATTTATCAATCCCTTGAGGAAGAAGAGGTCGATGACTACTTCGGATGCGGAGCCAACCCAGCCATATTTTGATCCAACAAAACCCCTCCCCATTCACGAAGTCAAGGCAGTAATACAGTTTTGCACTACTTGGAAAACTGATATAAGGTCAGGATTTTTTACCTTCGAAATCCAATATTAATGTTAGTATGAAGTGATATACGTTCCAAAAAATATAGGTACCTTTAATAGACATGTATGTATTTGTCATATTATACAATGTTCGAATTATTACATGAGTACAAAATTCACCGTTGGAAGTTTGGCTATTGTAGTGCGGAGGTGCAGCTCGAACAAAGTTCAGTTGGCCCAGATTTTTTTTTACAAACTTATACATGATACCGAATGGGTTAGCTCGAGGGTAAGAATTTGAACCCTACTTCATTAGGATAATTCAATTGTTTTCTCACCTTTGTTATGTGTACATTTGTATTACAAAATTGTGGTCATATTATTTCTGTCAACTTTCAGCACCTTGACATGGCGACGTTTCTCATACAGAAAAGACAGCTCTCTCATCCTTTGCTATTTGGAACCCACTGGACAACTGCAGATTGTTGTTTACAGGTAAAAATGTTAACATTTTACAATTCACTGCTTCTATGTCATCCTTTCTTCATTATGTAATGTGCCTGCAATTCAATGTTTGCAGCAATTTTTAGAGCCGATCAAACCGCCTACAAAGAAACGAGTATCGAAGAAAGCAGCTGCTCAAAAAACCGCTGACCTTCCACCCAGCTACCTAAAAAAGATACATCACTTTGTGCACGGTACATGGCAACATGGGTATGCGCAACCATGGACCAAAGTCCGGAAGGTGTATTTTCCGTATAATCTTGGAGGGTGCCATTGGGTGGCAGTAGAAATCGACTTCGTGAGACATACTGCGACTATGTATGACTCCTATATTTCTTTTACCTCACGGTCCAAGTTGGTTAAATATCTTGAGCCCATTAGCGACACTTTGGCACGAGTGCTGTATGATATGCACTTTTATGACGCTTCTGAGGTTGAAGAGGTGAAGCAAAAGGGGATGCAGATGTCCAAGTATACGCCATTCACAATTTGCAGCATTGGAGATGTACCGCAACAATGTGATGGGTAAGTAACCTATGTTAATGTAGTGGAGTTTAGCGATATTGTAAATAAGTGCAATTCTAATTTCTGAACTTATTGGCCCGACAGTGCCTCTTGCGGAATAATGACAGTGAAATTCATCGAGCATCTGACTGCCGGCATTTCTTTGGATAAAGTTGACCCATCGAAGATCACCTATTACCGACTTAAGCTTGCGATAGAGGCTTTCAGGGGGGAGGCGTATATATAAGGTAGATGTGGTAATGTTTCTCAATTTAATTCAGTCTTCACTTATCACTTGCCCATTTAGTCAGAATTTAATTGGAAATTTGGAATCGTTACTATGAATATGCAGACATGGAAGCTGTGGTGGAAAATTGGAATCCTTACTATGAATTCAGTCTTCACTTAGATCAAGCAGTTTGGATTCTGTTTTTTGGGAGGCCAAAAATCAGTCTAGAATCATTTTTGACTTTGTTTTCTGTTTTATAACCAACTGTTTGTTCTTGTAATTATTTTCGGTTCATATTAATATTCCAAATTTAAATGCATCGTTATATATCTAATTTCCTATTATTTGACTAATATGCTTTACACCAGAATCCAGAGGGCAGGACAAACAACCTGCTTCTTCAAAAAGAAACTTCCTAGCATTGCTTTATTTGAAAAAAGCAGCCTGTTATCATAACATATATCATAACAAGTTTGTGCACCAGAGAAAATTGAACCCAAAAAAAAGCAACTGATTTTGCCAAGATACCTTTGGATAGCAATCAGAGGGTTTGAGCATATGTATTCCAAGACTTTGGGCACATGCCTATATTTTGAGAACATTTCCCAACATTCAAATTGCGAACCAGTCACTAGGTAATTGCAAACACAACATTCAAATTGAAACGACCTGACCCAAATTCCACTTTGGAATCCGGGTCAAATCCTAATTAAACTGACACCTGGTGGCCATGGGTCAAAAATGACCAAAGTGTCCTGAAAAACAATAGCACAAACCCTAAGGCCCTAACTCGTGGCTGCACCTGATAACTGTAGGCTGCCTACGTACCCTTACTGAGGGATCAAGCCACACGTAGTTCTTTCCTCTGGGCCGGATCTGTAACTGGTTTGTTTACTGTAAAACTCGCTCTAGGGTTGACATTCCTGGAGTAACCAGGACTCCCTTTTATGATCCGTCAAATACTATGCGATCCTGGAATTACCTAGATTAACATACCAGAACATGACTACGATCCAACGGTTCAACATGCTGAACCCGGAAATCACACATTATGCGAGATCCGTTCGGGGTTCAAACGTTATCCGAATTAAGATCCGCGAAATCCTACGCGCTCGTGAGGACCAGGGGATCGCATTGGGACTTAAATACCCCTCTAATACAGTGCCCACGCGCCGCCACACGCGCTGGCAGCGCGTGGGTGTCCAAAGCGATATCGCATCGCCCGAAAATCTCAAAATCACGGCTCCAAACTCCTACCCTAGGTAAAACCCCTAATTTGGAGCCACTTTTGTTCTTGGACATACCCCAAAAACTGGACAGAAGTGGCCGGAATCGCACCCTCAAAACCGGCTGAAACCTAACTTAACAATCGAAGTATTTACGCTTGGAATTTATGAAATCCTACCCAACCAGCAGCTAGAGCATGGAAAATAGCTAGAAAACCATACCTCACTCGTCCGATTTGGTGGCCGGAGGTGTTCGAACGAGCTCCGCGAAATTGCATCAAAAACTGTCCAAACCGCCCTGTTTCGTGGCGGTTTCCGGCGACCACGACGGCGGATCGAGGCTGGGCTGGGCTGCGACTGAAAGAGGGGAGCGAGGTGGTTCGTTTGGCACTGGTCTTGCTCGATTTGGTGGTCGGGGCTGAGAGATATCCCCTTTGGAAGTCAGCTGGTCGAGCTCCCTCAAACTCAGAAATTCTGGGTTTATAAAAAGCTAAACTTCGAAATATTTACGGTTATGCCACTGAACTTCTTTTGATCGCCATTTCTTCGTTACAACTCCGATTCGAGACCACTACGTGTCTACGGACTCGTTCCAACGTGCTCTACGCAATGGTCCAATCTAAATTCCCAAATTCCTTCCCAAACTTAAAATGACCTTTTTACCCCATCTTAATATTAAATAATATTTTACTTTTCAAATTTATTTTCTCACTTAAACTTATTTCCTCTTATTTTAATTATTTAATCAATCCTGGGGTAAAATTGTCCTTTTTCTGAATAATTTAATATTTAACTATTAATTTAGGACCGGGTTGTTACACAAATTGCCAAACAGTAACTAGGTAATTGCAAACAAGACATGCAATTGCATTCACAGTTTGCAAAAACCAACTTTCTGTTTGTCAATTACGGGAATGCATTCACAGTTTTAAAAAATAATATTTTTATACTTATTGTTTTTAAAGATTAGTTCATAAACATGTTTCGGTATAATTATGATGCAGCTGAATGCCTCTTTTTGAAAGGCACATTGTATTTCTCATCTACTTCTTCTTTTCCAATGACATAGGCCCTAAATCCTAAACCCCTTCAGAGGCATAGTCAATATACATAAAATAGAATTTCAATAGTAGGTCAATATACACGGAATAATATAGCAATATAAGCGCAATATATACACAATAGGGTGGCAATGCTTCTGTTATATACACGGAATAATATAGCAATATAAGCGCAATATATACACAATAGGGTCGCAATATGAATACAATATATGCAATATGATAGCACTATTAAGACAATATACATATAATATGATAGCAATATTAGGTCAAATTACATACAATTCGCAGACTTCCTGTTCAGACAACCTTCACGTGAGACATGCAAAATAATACTACCCCGAACCCTAACAATACTATCCCGCGAATGGAAAACAAAGCCAACACTTTCACATCACCTCACCTGCCATAACATCAACCGAACCAGCAGTCACCCTTACCCAGCTGCACAAACCCTGGTAAATGTAAATTTTTAGAGGTCCATCAACAGATCCATGTCTTTGGCCTTCTTCCTCGCTGCATGCACGAGAGTATGATGAGCCATTCCCTCTCCACCCGTATTGAGCACCTGCCAGACACCAGCTACATCAATTTCGCTCCAATTGTAGTCTGGTGAGACGACCGAAGCTTAATCTCGGAAGATCTCGAACCCGTTGTTGAAACATTCAACCATTTAATGGTTATATTCTTCAGATTTTCTGAATTGTTGGACAACATTTTTCTTTGTCTCTTCCAATTTTAACTTCAAGGACTCTAACTCTTTGCTCCGACTTCTTGCTTTTAGAGTTTGCTTCACTTCTCCAGCATATGCTTTGTTCAACTTGTTGGCCAAGTTTCCCATCACTTGGCCATCAATATCACATTTGGTCTCCCACCAATCTGTTGCCTTACAAAAATATTGGAGCTCGTGTTTCACTGTAGAGATTTGGTCAAGTGGATCATTGCTCTCAGCCTCACTTCCGGATGAAGTGGGATCGTGATTTGGAGTCAGAGGTGGAGATGGGAACGGCACATGCCATGGCTGGTCTCTCGGGTAACACACATGGTCGTTTGGAGGGCGTACGTCCGACATGATGAAGTATTGGTGGGACAATTTACAGCTGCAGTCTGCAAAAAACAAATATTCCAAAGTACATTCAGTCTCTACTTTTGACATCTGAAAACTTGAAAACAACAATATTGTAAGTCTGTAGTAAGTTGAGAATAATAACCTTTCTATGTTTACTTGACGTGAAGATATTGAGCCAATGCTTCTGTTATATATAGGAACTTGTCTATTTTATATTGTATTGAATAAGGAGTTAGTGACATCTGTATATATGACAAAATTGGGTATGTAGTTGGTCCATTAATTTGATGGGAGTGCAATGTGCACCATTGACTCTTTGGCTGTGCATTTCAGGCAATACATGGACTACATAACTAAGCAATCAAAGGAATTGACAAACAAAAAAAAGGAATTTTGAAAATAAAAAAAACCAAATTGGAAAATCAGAAAATGGAAAAATACCTTACTGGGAAATTCCAAATTACAAATACAGGAAATTGTTAACATTTGGGAAAATTCAAAAATTGCCACATAGGAAATTGGAACATAGGAACAAGAATATTAGGCAATTACGAAATAGGAAAATTGGAAATTTGGAAACGAAGATTGGGAAATTAGAACTTACAAATATAGGAAAATATCAAAATGTGGTGAAATACGAAAATTGCCACAAAGAAATAGGAACATAGGAAAAAGGAAATTTGGCAAATACGATATAGGAAAATTAGAAAATTAGAAACTTAGAAAATTGGAAAAATATTTAAAATTGAAAAATTGGAAAATTGGAAAATTATAAACTTAGAAAATTGGAAAAATATTTAAAATTGAAAAATTAGAAACTTAGAAAATTGGAAAAATATTTAAAATTTAAAAATTGGAAAATTGGACAATTGGAAATTTGGAAATTTGGAAATTTGGAAACGAATTGAAATGGCAGAAATGGGAAATAGGAAAATTACCGTATGGACAATTTTAATTTGTCGGTAAATTAGGCAAATTATGCAAATTCTTTAAATTATGAAATGGGAAAATTACCAATTTCAGAAATTTCAAAATACAAATATAGGAAAATATTGAAACAGTATATAGGTAATAACTCCCGCCAGAGAATCCCGCCAATTACTCCCTCCAATCTGTCCCGCCAATTTCTGAATCATTTACTCCACCTCATTAATACCTCCCTATGTAAAACTTCAACCCAGCTCCATCAACAGAAAACTTCAATCACATTAACTCCTGCTTGCAGCCATTACAGCCATTACCTTCCCCACTCATTTCACTCACATCGCATTAAGTTCCAGTTTTGTCCAATTAAGTCGTCCACCACCCCACAATAAATATCCAAAACCATGGACCCTAACCTCACACCAAACTCAACGCTTTCAATTACTGAAGGAAGGGAGACTGAAACACCAACCAAGTCAGCAAATTCACTGACTGCAGACTTGGTCCATGGTCTGCAGCAATGTCGAGGCAACACCATGTTTTGGAAAAATCTCCATGCAGACATAGTTTCAAAAATTGTGGACGGCCAAGCTAGGTGGGGTGTCATCAAAAAGCGCACAATTCGGTCTCGTTATCATGCCCGTATGCATCTCCTACATATAAAGGGTATGAAAGCAAAAATTGAAATTGCCCCTGCCACTGCAGTTATGTTATTCAAGGAATGTTGTGGAAACAACCTATAGAATGGAACTATGAGGTGCCCTCTTTTTGTATTATGTAACTATGAGGTGGCCTCTTGTTGTATTATGTATGTTTTGGACTTGGATGTGATGGAAATATGAAGCCTCTTTTTGTATTTGTGCGTATACAATTTCCTTTATCCCTGTCCAGTTCAAACGATTATAGCGGCAATAACTGGACAATACACATGCGGATAATGGCAATATAATATCAATAAGAGTGCAATAGAGTCACAATAAGAGGAAAATAGAGTTACAATAGGATAATATTGCACTAGGTTGTCATCAGACTTTTTTGTTTATTTTTTGGTCCACAAACACAACAAAAATTAAAACAAAACAAAAAAAGTAAAAAATAAAAAAATATTAATATTTCAGGTGGACTGGATGAAGTATACATCCCTGAAAGGACACATGGCCTACATTACACACCTTCAATATGGACTCTATATATACAATTCATGGCTTGCACCAGCATCACCATCACATCCCCCCTCAATTATAGAAACATGACACCACAAAACCTCATGCTACTTCCTCTTTCAACCCCTAAATTATCCATCGGATGCCCAATACTTGATGGCTGCTTGGCCGGTGGGATACCCTGCACCTCCATAACAGAATTTGTAGGGGAAAGCGGTTCCGGGAAGACGCAACTTTGTCTCCAACTAACGATAAGAGCTCAGCTCCCACCCTCACATGGCGGACTAGGGGGCTCCTCCCTCTACATATTCACAGAATTCAGCTTCTTATTTCGTCGATTGCAACAACTAGCCAAACTTTATCATGCATCATACCCCAACTTAATACGGTTGGAGGCATTGGAAGACATATATGTTCATGGCGTTCATGATGCTGAACAACTCATCCATGTCCTTGAAGGCATTCAAGCATTTATTGCCATTGATCACACCCGGTTACCTATCAAGCTCATTGTTAGACCTGGCAAAATCTCACACGACACGATAACACGACACGAATTCGCACGAAAAATTCAGTATTCGGGTTGGAGTTATCGTGTCGTGTTGCTATCGTGTTGACCCGTTAGCCACCCGTTAAGCTAACGGGTCGTTTCGGTGTCCATTCGCGAATACACGAACCAACCCATTAAGCGGGGGTAATTTTGTAATTTTCTATTCTTAAAAAAAATACCTTAACCCTAGCATCTCTTCATTCTACCGCAGCTTTCTTTTCTTTCTCTCTCTCTCAAGTCCTCATCTTCTCCTTCTTCTTGCGATCTCTCCTCTCTCTGTCTTTGAAGATCTTCTCTGTTGCCAAATCCTCTCTTAAGGTATGAATGTTTTTCTTAATTTATTCGGTAAATTTATTTGATTTTCAGTTTGGAATTTATATATTTATGTGGACTTTGAGAAGAAAAAAAATGAAATCAAAAGCAAAGTATACTGCCATTGTTGGGAAAAAAACGAAATCAAAAGCAAAGATTCTCTCAGAAAGCTGGGAAAAAAACGACTCTATCTTAATGTATTTGCTTTCCGTTCTTTTTTCATTCTTGGAACCGATAGCTATTGATAGATAGTTGCAGAGCCTGTTTATCAATATAATATTCATCAATTATTGTATACTTTTCTCATAGTTGTTTTTTTTTTCTTCAGGAAAATTGCAATTGGTGAAATGTTGAACTTTGGATCATCTTCCTGGATTTTTTTCTATGCAGATCTTCATGGATGTTAGCTTTTTCAAGAATATTAGCTTTTGTTGGAATGATTTTGATTTTTGGGACATGTATTTTCTGGGCATGTATTGTTTGCCTTTAAAATTTGTTCAAAAATATAGATTTTTTAATTTTTATTTAAAAAGTTTATTTTCTTATCGTGTGAATTGTGTCGTGTCGTGTGATTCGCGAATTGTAACGGGTCGTGTTCGTGTTGGTCATTTCCAACCCGTTTTCTTATCGTGTCGTGTCGTGTCAACCCATTAAGAAAAGCGGGTTGACACGAACACGACACGAATGCCAGGTCTACTCATTGTTATTGATTCCATTGCTGCATTGTTCCGATCACAATATGAGGCAAGACCGGCAGATTTGAAATGGCGGTCTGAAATGTTTTTCAAGATATCAGGGACATTGAAGGCTTTAGCAAATAAGTTTGGGGTGGCGGTGGTTGTCACCAACCAAGTGGTGAATTTTATCGGGCCACATCATGGAATCAATGGGGTGAGGTTGGGAAACTTGGAGTGGATGCATACATCAGGAAGACAAGTGAGTCCAGCTTTGGGACTGGCTTGGGCACATTGCATCAATTCAAGGGTGTTCTTGGCAAGACATGAGGAATCTGTTGGGGTTAACAGTCATAATGCTTCTTCCCCAACTATATCCAGTCAAACACATAGGACATTTCACCTTGTATTTGCCCAATTCATCGTCTGAATTTGTAATCACAAAAGAAGGTGTAGTAGGAGTATCACGGTAGTTGCGTAATAATTGCATTGTAAGGACTTTAATATTGTGCCTTCCGATGAAGTTACATTTCAGGCCCTTTTATTTCGTACTTACACAGTTTACATTGGAATAGCAATACCAGTACAATATAAGATCAATATATGTACAATATAAGTGCAATATAATAGCAATCTGAATGCAATAAGGGTACAATACGATATATAGCTATATTGTCAATATAAATAGGAACACACCACGCTCTATAACAATGCAACCCGAATTATGCATTTTTAACAGATTTAACATTCCACATAACACCAAATCTACCTTACATAAAATTGAAATTGACAGTACCTAACAAACCAACACAAATCATATTGTCTAAGATACATTACGCAGTGGAATATTGTTTTGACAAGTGCTTTTATTGTGGCCCGTGGAACCGCACCTTGAGCACTTTCTTGTACGGTTGCCCTCTCCTTATGAGGGAATTCTCAGCTTCTTCCGTCTGCCCGGCATGACCTTCGCCATCGGAGGTAGCACAACTCGACTTCGGACATCTTCAGGAATAACCCACATTCCCTGAGGCTGTACCGTGTAGATGCTATTCAAATAAGCATTCAACCAAGTATTTCGAGTGTAATATCGAGAAGCCTTAGAGTATACATTTTGGTTCAAGAAGCGGCAAACTGCAACGACATGCTTGCAAGATAGTTGCTCAAGCTGAAACTTCCTACAACTACAACTGTTGTTCGTCATATGTACTAGGCCGTCCATATCACCATCCACAACATTATACTGTTCGTTATTTAGTTTAACCACATTCATCCTTGAAGCATCATCCAACCTATTCCTCAACTTCTTCTCGCCAAAATTGGGGCACAATGTTGTTGTGCATTTCAAAGCCAACTCACGCCGTTCGGTGAACCATTTCACAAGAAGATTAATAATTTCCCCTATTAAATGAACTACTGGCAGCATCCTTGCAAACCTAAGGACTGAGTTTATTGACTCCGCAATATTTGTCGTCATTACATTGTAGCGGCATCCATCCATGTGAGCTCTAGACCACTTATGTAACCCTGCCTGTTGAAGATATTGAGCAACGTGTTCCTTCCTCTTGATCTTGCGAAAATGACAATCAAATTCAGCAATCGAATAAGATTTCGCAGCCTGCTCAAAGTGCATCAGTATTTCATCTCGCTTTTTCAACTTGCATGTGCGTTTTATGTTCCCCTTCATATGATAAAAGCATATGCCATGTTGCGCTGTTGGAAAAACTTTGTTCCAGACATTCTCTATGCTAACATTGCGATCAGAAATGATAACAAGATTGGGACACTCACCAATGGCTTTATGAAGTTTAGTGAAAAACCAATGCCATGATGCATCCGTCTCCAAATCCCCGATCCCAAAAGCAAGAGGATATATATTTCGATTACCATCGAATGCATTTGCTACAAACATAACACCCTTGTACTTGGATTTTAAATGAGTGGCATCCACAGCTATCACTAGGCACATGGAAGAACGAAACCCTCTAATACATGCGCCAACTGCCTTAAAAAAATATACAAAGTGATTGTTCTCATCAGTATGGATGTGTGTCTTTGTGCCGAGATTCATACGCTCCAATTCATAGCAATAGGCTGGAATGATATAATATGCCTCCTCGGCTGATCCTCTAATGGACATTAGAGCTAACTCCCTCGCTTTCCAAGCTTTCGAATAATGAATGGTCAAACCAAAGTTGTGTTTCACATCTCTAATTATGTCACTTGGTCTGTATATTGTCCGACAATCCTTCAACTTCCTTTTCAATGAAGTGGCTACAAGTGATGCGGTTGCTTGACGATGGTTGTCATTTATGAACCTCAAATCACATTCATGGATAGTTGTACACCTCACAATAATGAAGTTGTATTCTCCAATTCTCGATGCTCGGACCCGCCATGGGCATGGACGTTGACAACAAACCACAAGCAACCTCTTTGTGCAAGAGAATTGCACCTTAAATTGAAAGTGGCCTCTCAATGCCCTCAACCGTAAGTTGGTCAACAAGGCTCCCTTACTAGAGAAAATTTGCCCAACTTTAATTTTCCGATTCCAATCACTTCGCAAATACTCTGTGTCCAAATATGCTTCTCCATCATTTACACCAGCCACATTGTACTGGTTCTGTTCACTCATTTCACTCAAATGATGTTCACGAGTGGGTTCAGATTCTCCTCCTAAACGCATAATTGGCAACTGGGCTGATGTGTCCAAGCGGCCCAAAATAGGAGGGGCAGAGTACACTGACACTTCATTTGTTTGAGTACCATTATCACGACCATGCATCTCCTCCACCTCGCTAAGATCAATCATGTCCATCAAATCTGTCCCAACATCACCTCCCACATCAGCGACATTTGTATTATTCCGAATTACTTCATTGCTTTCAACAATGGCAACTGAAAACTGACCCATTCGACTACTATTTGTCGTCATATGCATACTATCAACTACATCATTTGGCAGTCCTTTATCTTCTATACTCACGAGTAAGGGGGCTAGTTTTGAAGGTGTTACCTCACAATTGTACTTCATAAAAAATTTCACATCATCATCATCCTCAATCTTTATGTGCTTCCACTCATTTGAGGCCATCAAAACTGAGAACTTTAAGCAAACCTTGTCTTCCATGTTTCTATTACCAATCTGATGCACACGATCCAACAGTTCAGCAAATGTGATGGTCCGTGGTACTATTAAGCCTTTTGAGTCACCCCCTTCGTATTTGCACATCTTCTTTGAGGTTACCCATTTTCCATTGTAGCAAACCAGAATAACAATTGTCTCCATTTCTGACCATGACAAAACAACATTTCATTAACATATTTGAAGCCATGACCAAATCATCACTGCAATACAACCACAATAACTAGGCAATACAATAGCAATACAACAACAATATAACAACAATATATCAGCAATACACAAGCAATATAAAAACAACACAACAGCAATAAAACACAAATAACACAGCACTGAACAATGTATCATCACAATTAGACTATACAAATCTAATACATCAAATGGAAAATCCCAAGTTTCAAGATTCACATATCATGAGCAATCTAAATGCATTTGGTAAAAACCCAAACGGATGAGCATCAAGATTCAAAAACATTACCCAAAGCAATTAAAATAAAACCAATTTCACAGCAGCCCAAGCAATCAAAATAAAACCTATTTCATAGAATCCCACATATATTAAGAAAATGACCATCAAGAACTCCTATTGGAGGTTAGCAATGGAGTAGAGCTTCAAGGTTGCAAGCAGCTGCGACCTTACGTTATTTAGAAGACATACCTAGAAGATGGGGTCGATGAGGGGTTTCCAGATGCTAGCGAGACAGAGCTACGTGAGAGGGATACTTCTGCACGAAAAGAGAAGGAGAGCTGGGGTAGAGAGAGAGAGAGAGAGAGAGAGAGAGAGAGAGAGAGAGAGAGAGAACAAATAGAGAGCTTAAAGATAACTAAATTTCATATAAAGTGTTATGTGGGCAATAAGTGGACACTAAATATATATTTATAGGTGGTATTTACAAAAATTTTGGGGAGGGCTGATATTTCCACTTAAAACTTAAAAACTAGTGGCATTGAAGGCTATTTCCCATTTTTAAACGAAATAGTATAGCCGACCGGCTATACCCGTTTTACTTTATAAAAAAACCTTTTTTGACACGTGGCACCTATGCGCTGGAGCGTCCTTTTTTTAATATATAAATAGTATAGCCGACCGGCTATACTCTTTTTAACAAACATTTTAAAAAACATTTAATTAGTTTCTTTACGTTTGTTTTTTGGCCTACTTCTTTAATTTAATATATGTAATTAAGTGATATCTTAGCCTTTTTGAATCACTTTAAATAGTATTTATAGATTAATTATTATGTAATATATAAAAAATTATAGAAAAAGTCCACAAAATAATTGATTTCTATTTACTAAGTCTTTTGTGAAATCGTTTGGGTGTCCTAATTAAACTTCTCCATAGCCCAAGAGCCCTATCCGTTACTATTCAGCCATTACTCGAGTATCTATTGTCCCCTTTTCATTTTCTACTTTTTCAGAGTTATTACCCGTATAAAGATTCTAGCACCTTCACGTTTAATAATGTATTATACACGTACGCACGTATTTCTCATGTTTAATACACCTATTCTCTACAAAAGTTCCAATAAGACACACAAAATTCACGTATTATGCACGTAATTCTCACATGCTATTGAATCAAATTAATATATATATACGTATGTATCTTTTTTTTTTAAATGGTACAGCCGCACGGCTATACCCAGTTTTCCCTAATTGTCTTTAAAAATATATATATATCAAATTAATATATATATATATATATATATATATATATATATATATATATATATAATCGGGGCGGGTCCTGTCAGTTTCCCTGTTCTTATTTTGGTGCATTGCATTTGCAGGACTGTAATGATTTTTGGTAACTCTGTACAGCTACATTGAAATAGTTTATTCTTTTTGGTCAGTCAATTGCAATGTGACTGAGGTGGGTTTTAATTCACAAAGACCCAATTGCTTATAAACCGAGTAAGGCAACAAATTAACACTAGCACCCAAATCCAATAAAGCTTGCTCAATGCTAAAATTCCCAATAATACATGAAATTGTGGGACAACCTAGATCTTTAGGCTTGAGTGGAGTATTATTTTTCAGAATTGTACTTACATTTTCAGTTAAAAATGCGGTCTTATCAACATTGTGCTTTCTTTTGATAGTGCATTAATCCTTAAATTTTTTTGAATATGACGGAATTTGTTTTATAACATCCAAAAGGGGTATATTGATTTTCATTTGTTTGAAAACCTTCAAAATTTCAAGATTGTCATTTGCATTGGGTTTCCAGAAAATGGAATTGCTTAATATCTAATCTTTTAATTTAAAAGCATGCAAAGTCAGTTCTTAATAATGAGAAAAATAGGGTGTAGAGGAGTTTGTGTTTTTCTAAAACTTAATATGAATGTGTATAGATGTACTAGGGTTAAGTATTAAGTTGGATGACCTTTTTTGTCTTTTTACACAAAAATAAAACTTAAGAGCTTAATGATTTAAATGTTGGTTTCCTCAATTTTTTGTGTTGATTTCTTTCCTCCTAAATTTGGAATTTATTGCAAATTTGACTACTGACACATTAATGGCCTAATATTAATGGATAATGCTCTAAACTACTCTTATTGATAAAAATCGGGGGAAAAATATTAAAACAAAAAGGGTCCCCGTATACATTTAAAGAGTATAGTCGTGCGGCAATACTATTTATTAAAAAAACTTTATGAAAAAAGGGAAGCCAGTATATCCGTGCCGCTATACTCTTTAAATATATTATATTTGCAAGTATAGCCGTGCGGCTAGACTATTTATTAAAAAAAAAAAACTCATTTTACGACTATAGCTGCTCCACTATACTATTAATTTTAAAAATAAAATAAAAATAAACACCATAGTGTATAGCCGCGTAAACTGCAACAACCGCTCCTCCCCCACCACCACCACCGCCAAGCCGCTCTCTCTCTCTCTCTCTCTCTCTCTCTCTCTCTCTTAGTGGACATTCGCCAAGTTCATTATTCATCCAAGAGAAATCAAATTGCGCTTCATATTTCCACGAGAACTAGATGAAAGGCTTTTATGCTAGTTCTAGACATAGCGACACAGAGTGAAAGTTAGTGTTGGCCTGATATGCACCATCTTAGCGCGGTTAATCCTTAGAGGGCCTGTTGCCATTTCAGAAGTCGTGTTCGGGTCATCGCACGCTTTCGAAGTTGCTTGAGTTTTGATCCGTGGGGATTAGGTGCCGTCGATTGTGGCCACTTTAGCAGTTACAAGATATTTTTGTTGTGAAGCAATTCCGGTTGGTTGCATCGTTGTAGTTTGTGTTCTAAATCGATTTAGTTGGTCTTGCAACTCATTCATGGATTGGGCTTTGTTGGGTCGATTTTTGTAGCATTTATTTTTGTTTTGTCCACTGGCCCAAAAGTTTTGCTTGTTTGGTTATTGTTTGATGAGCAAGCTTTACAGTGGTACTATTTTTCCTTGATTAGATTTTCCTCCGTTTGGGGGTTTTTAAAGGCAAGGTTTTAACGAGGCCACTGTTGCTCCATCATTGGATTCCACTGATGCATTGTTTTAGGCAGTAATCTTCTTTTTTCTTTTTTTGTTTCTTTGTGATTGTTTAAGGCCGCGATTCTTTTTAAGATCACGCTCTTGTTCCTAGTTTTCACGTTTGGTTTCGGATGTTTTCATCCTCTCCGCTGAATACTCTTATGGTGTTCTAATAAAGGCATCTTTTCCAAAAACCAAAAAAAAAAAACATATATATATATATATAGCCGCGCGGCTATACTAACTTCCCCTTTTTTTTTATATATAATTTTTTTAAAGATACGTGCTTATGTTTATAAGACGAGTATTAAACGGAAAATGTTAAATTCTTTATATGGGTAATAACTCTGGAAAAGTAAAAAATCAAAGGGGGATGCTAGAGACTCTAGTAATGGCCTAATAGTGATGGATAATACTCTAAACTACTCTTATTGATAAACGAAAATCAGGAAAAAAAAATTATTTAAAAAGAAGGGTTCCTGGTATATATATTTAAAGAGTATAGCCGTGCGGCTATATTATTTATTAAAAAACGATTTAAAAAAAAGGGCAACCAGTATAGCTACTCGACTAGTCTTTAAATATATTATATTTACAAAGTATAGCCACTCGGCAATACTATTTATTATATATTAAAAACATAAAAAGGACCCGCCTAGCGGCTAGGCAACATAGTATAGCCTCGCGGCGATATGCTTTAAATATATTATATTAAAAATAAATAGCCGAGAGGTTATACTCTTTAAATATATTATATTTAAAAAGTATCGTGCGGTGATACGACCCCAGTATTGCCGCTCAGCAATACTTAGGATATTTTTTTAAAAGCGTATAGCCGCTTGGCTTTGCTGGGGTCTTTTTTTTTTTTTTTTTTTAATAAATCGTATAGCCGAGCGACTATACTCTTTACATAAGACACTTTGATCTCTTTTTTTTAAAAAAAAATTGTTTTTTCCCCGATTTTTGTTTATTGATAAGGGTAGTTTAGAGCCTTTTTTATTATACTATTAGGCCATTAATTCGAGTCTCCATTGTCCCCTTTGAGTTTTTACTTTTCCAGAGCTATTACTCGTATAAAGAATTTAGCACGTTCACGTTTAATACTCGTATTGTACACGTATGTACGTATTTTTTTATGTTCAATACACTTTTTTTTATACAAAATTTTTCATTGTACACACAAAATTCAGGTATTATACACATAATTTTCGCATATTATTGAATAAAAATAATATATATTAAAAAATTAAATAAATCATATTAAAATATTATATAGTGGCCGAACTTATTAGTTGTAATTTGCCAAAATATTGCCGAATAAAACACGATGTATTTTATTCATATTTTCCCTTTCCGTATTTTACTAACTGAAAGAATGTGAGAGGCTAAGATTATTTCTTACTTGTTGTAACAAAAATGCAAGATGGTGATTTTGCAAACTCTTTGCCAAACAGAACAACAATTTCAAACAAAGATGTATGCGTATAGTAGTAAGCGAGGTGGTATTCTTCATGTAAAGTATTGTTTGAAATGTGAAGCAATAATTACCAAGAACACTCCAACTCAGCATGCAATTCTCTACAACAAATAATGTGTACAGTAACAGAATTTAGTAGCACTTTAGAGAACGAGGTAGACGAAAGGCAAACATTCCCACAAAAACTGAAGAAGAAAAAATTGAACTCTCAAATTGATTTATTGTGAAATTTCTCTCTCTTCAATATTTGCTTTGGAGATGTCGAAACTAGAAATTAATATCTATAAAGTATAGCCCCACCATCAGGAATCGCTCTGCCTGCAACCTTTCTAACTCCACCACCCTAACAACTTCCACCGCCTTAGACTCCGAGATTGCCTAAGTGTTGTGCAATCCGCAAACGATATCGTCAACAGACTCCATAATCAAGTCCAACAAGAGTACTGCGAACCACGAACTGAGAGCCCCAACAACAAAGATGACGCACGACAACTGCTCTAACCATAAGCCATCAAAAGCTCTCAACTCCTTACGTACTCCCGTAGCAGCAAGGAGAACGAAGCACTTGCAAACCCTAGCCGCAAGACTTGAGTTGCACAAAATCCTAGCCGCAGCCTTGAGTTGCAAGACTTGTGTTGCACAAAATTGAAACGTGTCCTTGAAATACTACGAATTGAAAACTACAAAGATAAAAAAAAAAAAATTGAAAATTAGAATTAAAACTATGAGGACCAAAGTGGTAAGACCGAGGTAAATTTTAGGGAGAAAAATGACTTTTTGTCTCTTTTTCTTTTCTTGCGAGAATAGAAGCCTTCATTAAAAGTCCAACGCATATAAAGAAATGAGAAAATCTTCCTTCCCTGCACTTGGCAAACAACCCAAAATTCACAATCTATCTTAAGCCTCTGCTCAGACATCCTCGGTGTATTTGGTCTCTTTGTGCTTTCTGGGTTCTCATTCTCGTTCTGTCTGTTTCTTTCCACATTTGAAGCTCAGCATCACAATTTGGTGGAATTTGAAGCTTGATAGTCGGTAGAAATTGTTCTGATGAAGGAATTGTATCCTTGCTGTTTTGCTTTTTGTTTTGATTTTAATTATGAATTCTGGATTATGGGTTTGAATTCTCTGATGGCCTTTTCTCTGGCTGCTAAGAAAAATGCCATCTGAACTTGGATTAACACAATTGAGCAAACTAATTTTTTTTGTTATAAATTATGGGTTAGTTTGTTCAATGCATTATGGTTGTTTGATCTCATTCAAAATTTATTTTGTTGCTCTTCTAATACAAGTCTACAGTTTCTGGCCTTTTTCTTTTCTTTTGTTTTTATTTTCATGTGGGCTTGGAGCATTAAACAGTTCCTTTTCTTTGGTTGTCAAGGAAATGAAGAACAAAGAATAGGAAGACAAAGTTTCAATTTGTGCTGTTAATTGTGGGGGCTCTATGGATAATTTTTGTTTTGGTGCTACTATGATGAAACATCAAAGGACTCAGATTTTAAAGTTTTCTATTCTTCTTATACATTTCTGCCTAACCAAACTAACTGCCACTATAAAACTTTTATCTTTTGCTAATAAACTTATATAATATGCATTATGGCATTAGGTGAAATTTAGAATACATACATATATATATATATATATATATATAGGGGGCGGATCCGTGGCACTATGTTTTTGACACAAGTTTTGATACAAATTTTAAACCATTAGATTTAAGCAGTATTAATGGCTGAGATTAAATCTAACAACTAATTTATTATTATCTTTCTAATAATTACATTTATTCAAATTATTATTATTTTAATCTAATAATTATGAATTGCACAGTACCCCAAATTCTACATCTCCCTACCTCCATGCCCATTGTTGGTAATCTCCATAGCCTCGATGTTCTAAAAATCACTATTTGCCCACCTTTCATACCCATATCGAAACAAAGCAATGCATATGGAGTTTGAGAAAATACCCAAGCGAACATGGAATTGTTAGGATCAGAAAGCACTTCTCTCCACTCAAAACCAGAACGAAATTGGGGGACTTCCATGGGAGGGCAGGGTAATCATGCTCTTAGTTTCTTGAAATTTCATCAGGGCTGATCACAATGAATCTCAATCAATTGCTTTTTCGCTTTATCAGTAATCTTAATTTTATTTCAATATGTAATAAGTTAGCAACTAATTGAGTGAGTGAGTCAGCAACCATGGCTCCTCTTGTTTGTTTTTTTTGGTTAACTCGACATTCTTCATGATATTAAAATCTAGAAATTTTGGCAAAGAAACCTGCAAAATATAATGTTGGAGAAAGAGGGATGGAGAGACCAGAGAGACTCGCAGAAAGAAACCCGAAACCATGGCTCCAATTAATACGCCTTTCAAAGCAATCATGCATCTATTTGGCGGTGTGGTTACTGATTTGACTCCTTATCAGGATGAAATTTATGGTGCCGGCTGATCTCAATTTGGACGATCTGATTAGGGTTCTAAATAGACTGGATGCCATTGTTGAGTGCTGAGTGCTCACCCTAACGAGCAACAGGTAGAAAGGCAAAGAAAGTTGGAGAGTTATGGATAGTGTGTGATTGGTAATTATTATGTTATAATAATAATAAACAATGTTGAATAAAAGTATTATTAGAAAAATAATAATAAATTAGTTGTGAGATTTAATCTCAGCCATTAACAGTGTTTAAATCTACTGGTTCAAAATTTGTGACAAAACTTGTGTTAAAAACGTAGTGCCATGGATCCGCCCCCTATATATATATATATAGTATAGCCAGTCGGCTATACATTTTAAGTATAATATATTTAAAGTGTATAGCCCCGCAGCTATACTCGAAAAAAAATACCACTTTTGGAGGTTTTTAAAACAAATGAAAATCAATATACCACTTTTGGATGCTATAAAACAAATTCCGTCATATTAATTTTTTTAAAAGGATTAATGCACTGTCAAAAGTAGGGGTGGGCATGGTTCGGTTTGGACCGGTTTTTGCCTCAAATTAGAATCGATTTGTACTATTAATTCAGTTTGGTTCGGTTCGGTTTTAATTAAAAAATTCAAAAACTATTTGGTTTGGTTTCATTCCGGTTCAGTTTTGAACCGGTTTATAAAAATTATTTTTTAAAATTATTCTTTAATACAATTTTCAACTGAAATTTTATTTTTTTACTTGAAAATTAACAAATTATTCAATTTCATATAAAAATAAATATTAAAGCTAGAAAAGAGAGATATTTTGAAATTGAACTTGGATAAATATTAGTTATGAGATTAAAAATATAGTATTGAATATAAATAAATATTGAAATTATATATTTTTTAATTAGACCGGTTTGAAGACATAGAACCGGAACCAAAACCGATCCAAACCGGCCCGGTTCGGTTTTTGATCGGTTGTTGACTTTTTGGTCAAATCGGTTTTTTTCAGTTTGGTTCGGTGCGGTTCGGTTCGGATTTCCAGTTCGCCGGTTTGAATACCCACCCCTAATCAAAAGAAAGCACAATGTTGATAAGACCGCATTTTTAACTGAAAATGTAAGTGCAATTCTTCAAACTAATACTCCACTCATGTATTATTGGATTTGGGTGCTAGTGTTAATTTGTTGCCTTACTCGGTTTATAAGTAATTGGGTCTTTGTGAATTAAAACCCACCTCAGTCACATTGCAATTGACTGACCAAAAAGAATAAACTATTTCAATGTAGCTGTACAGAGTTACCAAAAATCATTACAGTCCTGCAAATGCAATGCACCAAAATAAGAACAGGGAAACCAAAAAGAAAAGGATGGAAACAAGACAATAGTTTAGATTTTGATTCGCAGACCTCTGCGTGAATCAACTGGTGCCAATTTCAATCTCCATATTTCAAGAGAAAAGAAATTGACACATAAATGCCTTCATCAAGATATGACTTTTTTTAAGCCTTGAAACCTTCATCAATCTATTAATCTGGACTTATCTATCCAAAACTTATAGAAGCATAAGAAAACAAGACCCAGCGTTAACTAGATCGCAGAACATAAACCCACGTAGACCAAAAGTCTCTATAGGTGATTATGGTTACTGTGCAATTAACTAAAGAGTAAAGCACAGCCTTTCAGGTTTCTCCTTACTCAACACATCTAAAACAACATATGACATATCTTCTATTACAACTATTAATATCTTTGAATGTATTTCTACTCGATCCTTATTCTTCGCCCCGACATTTAACTCATTATTGTCATATATATTACTAAACTTTTCCATTTTACCGTTGTTATTCTACCAAGTCGTCATTCAATTCAAACCTTGGTCATTCATGTCTAGTTGTTTTTTTTTTTTTCCCAAACGATGAAAGGTTATTATTAAAGACGAATAGTAAGGTTTACATCACTAGCAAGAATATCAAAAATCCACTTAGGCCATAAATCATCCCAAGTATGGATTCCGCCAACTCTAGACACAAAGGCCGCAATTTTATGCGCAGCCTTGTTACAATGACGAGGGGTATACAAGAAAACACAATGCTGAAATTGCCCCACCAATTGCTTTATGTCAAAAATAATGGCCTCCACAGCCATATCAATCTTCCACTTCCCACAAAGCATACGAATAATTTGTAAAGAATCAGATTCAACCTCTAACTTAGACCAACCACCCTGGACACATGCCATCATTGCTTCTCGAATGGCTTCAGCCTCCATCGCCAACGCTGACCCACCCCGCATGTTACCCTTGCCTCCCGCTTGAATCATCCATCCATATGGATCACGCACCACCCATCCTACACCCCCCATTTCTGTCTGAGACACCCATTCATGTCTAGTTGTTTAGCAAGTCTTTAAATATGAAAATAAAGTATACTAACCCCATAAGAGGAAAACAAAATCATGGGATAAAAACCATTTCAAGCATAAGAATATAATAGACCATGTACTGCAAATTGCAATCATTTGTGATAAAAACAATACACGATGTAGACATCAAAATGATAGGATACATGATGTTTACGGCAAACGACATAAAAGAGCACTCCTTTCTATTTTGCTTTAACTCTAGAGTACGATTAACTATGCCTTCTCTATTGGTTTCAAAGGGTGAATCTTGACAGAAAAAGAACCATTATAAGGGTTGTAAGTAAAACCAGAATTCCTATCGCGTTTCGGGCACTCAAAAGGCAAGTGTTCACCTCGCTTCTCACAGATTGAACAATACTTGATACGTGCACGTCCTAGGCTTATGCCACAATTAGCACAACGTGAGTCTCTAAAGAGGCAGCCACATACGAGACATGTAACCACACAACTCTCGCCAACAATTGCGTTCTCTGGGACTTCATACATGTAAGAGCATAGTTGCGTATAGTGGTCACCCACCTTTAAACAATACTTACATTCACCTGTGTGCAATTTGTAGATCCATTGTTAAATACATTGAAAGCAAAATAGAATAATCATTTTTTTTTTAAGACAATGAATGAATGAAGATGATAAAACCTAAACATCAGTATTAGGAGCACAGCGCATAGAATAACTACAGATACGTAGATATTATGTCAAAAGGGAGAAAAAAAAGAAAAAAGAAATGTAAATAGAGAAGCTGCAGTCGCATTTTTTTTGTCCCTAGCTAAAATCAAAAGCTTACCAATAAGATTATGAGGGAGGAGGGGGGAGGCTATTGCTTACCAATAATATAGTTAGACTATCGCTTCTATTTATAAATAAAAAAAATTATTCCAAAAGTATACCAATTTCTTCATC